>OX578136.1:83977936-84170436 GCA_951213105.1 Amaurobius ferox | reverse complement strand
ATATATATATATATATATATATATATATATGTATATATATATATATATATATATATATATATATATGTATATATATATATATGTATATATATATATATGTATATATATATATGTATATGTATATATATGTATATGTATATATATATATATATATGTATATATATATATATATATATATATATATACCTTGTAATTTGGGATTTACAAAAATTTCTAAAATATGTCAATGTTTGTAAAACTATTATGATGATTCGACCGTGGGAAATTTGGAATATAACAGTTATTTTTATATTACTTTCCTTATATACATAATGTATAAGGAAAGTATTGTGACGGGGTCGAAAATTCGAATTCGATTTTTCAACGGGAGAGCACGTTTCAAGCATCCCTGATCACGAATCAAACATTTTTGAAGTGATGTCTGTGTGTGTGTGTGTGTATATATACATTATATATACATTAGTAATAACATAGATGCATTTGCGAAAATATATCTTAAAGCACTCTATTTTAATTAAAGACATTTGACGTAAAATTTAATATTATTTTGAAAAACTTTACGAGGTACAAAAACATTTGAGGGGTAACCCTGGGAGTAATGGTGTACTTAATAAGTAATGGTGTACCTAATTGGTAACCCTAATGGAGTAATGGTGTACAGTAAAAGTAAAATGGCTAAATGAAATTTAAAGCTTCATTTAAATTTTAACCAGAAAAAATGTTTAAAATTTAATGCATCGATTTATTTTTCAATATGCGCGACTGTGTAAATATGCGCGATTATGCGAATAAATGCGACTGTAAATATGCTTAATCATTTCACAGATGAACCAAAAGCGGGCATCAGTAGTCAGATCATGTAATTTTACTTACGATTACCCGCCGTGTATGTTTCTATTAACAACCCATAATCTTTAAAAATATAATATCTAAAAAATGAAGGAAATCTATATAAATAAAAATTTTAAACCTGTCTGTGGGTATTATGTATGTATGTCTGTGTGTGTGTTTGTTTCAGCATCAAGAAAGAATGGCAGCACCGAATTGGATGAAATTTTCGAGGTAGACCTAGAATAAACCCACTTAAAATTTAGTCCATGTCTCGAGTATCTAAAATTTGGGGTTATCTATATATTAATAAAAAACGCACTATTAAACCTTCCATTGAGATAGCATTATAAAAACTATATTTGTTCCGCAAAATTATTTGAAAAAAAAATCATATTATGTTGCAAAGAAACGAAATTAAACCCAATGAGTTTATATTTGAAAAAATATCATATTGACAAACAACGGAATTAAAACCAATGAACTAATACAGCAGTAAATCTTTAAGAGAAATGAATAAAATAGTTTTTTTTTCTATCGTAATTGCATTTTTGATTGGATTATATCCATTATGACTTTGGGTTTAAGGATTACAGGGATTAATGATATTTTCAAATTTTTACGTCATCTGTTTTATTTTGGCAAATATTTTAAAAATCCATATGTTATAGTTCAGGTATATCTTCTAATACACGGGCATTATCTTATAATCTACGGAAATATAAGTAATACAGATATATCTTCTAATACAGGAGAATATAAGTAGTAAGAGGGTATATCTTCTAATATAATTTTAGCGCTTTCATTTTGGCATACATTGATTCAATTTCATATTTTCTGTAAATTTGTTTACAAAAAAGGGATTAAGATATTTTATTCTTCAAATCTGACTGTGAAGATAGTTTTGTAAAGCCATAATAGATATTCTTAAACTTCCCTTTAGGAGAATTAATTTAAATATTTTAATAGAATATTTTGAATAACAATGTCATTTATTATACCATAGGAATTTGCACATGATTATGAATTTTAAGTTTCTTTATATTATATACTCCGTACGAAGAACGGGTATGCTGCTAGTCTATATATATAAAATAGAAAATCTGTCTGTCTGTCTGTCTGTCTGTCTGTCTGTTTGTCCCATCATCACGGGAGAACGGCTGAACCGAATTTGATGAAATTTTGTTGGTAGCCTGGAAATAACTCCACTTTAAATTTTAGTCCATGTTTCGAGTTTCTACGACTAGTGGTTCTCGAGATATCAGTAAAAATCGAAACTTTTGTTTGTCTCGTCATCACGGGAGAATGGCTGAACCGAATTTAATGAAATTTTGTGGATAGCCTTAAAATAGCTCACTATAAATTTAGTCAAAGTTTCGAGTCTCTAAGATCAGGGGTTGTCGAGATATTAATGAAAAACGAAACTTTTTCCCTAGGAGTTGTACTCTCTAACTCCATGGTTTGTCCAAACGAAAAGCTTGAAAATCGTTTGAAAGTGAATTAAAACTTTATCTCTGAGTTTAATGGGAGATTTTTTGCGCTAATTAGTCACTTTCTGAAAACATGAATTGTTTGAAACATGATTTAAATGGGAAATCTATCTCCATGGGTTATTTTTACAAGCTTTTACTGAACAATGAAAAGTATAAAGAAATCAAAATGGTTATTTAATTTCGCAGTTTATGAGGAAGATTCTATCTTATAACATGTTGCTCAGAAACGCAATTAAATTAAATCTGTGTGTTAATTTTAATTATTATTTTTTCGATTTGAATAATAAATAAATGGATATAAAGATATATTTTAGAAAAGAACGGTTTGATTTTTCTTTTTATGAACTTTTGTGTTTTTATACTGCATATTCCGTACGAAGAACGGATAAATTGCTAGTATTTTAATAAAATTTAATGTTTTGTATTTATAAAGAAAGGAAAATCTTGCACAAATTTCACATGCGATTTTAATGAAAAATTAAATGGAAATGCTAAAGAAACTATAAACGTAAAAATTTATTACATGATAAATTAAAATTATTTACAATAGATGATATTTCGAATTAAAATTCATAATTAAAAATGATAAACTGAATACATAAACTTATTACTAAAAAATCTGATGTGGGCAACACATGACTTTCCTTATATAATGCAATGAATTTACTACTTTTACAGTAAAAAAAAAAGGTTTTTCTTATAGTAGATACTTATATTCTTTCCAAGATATTGAATTTTCGACAATTAGTCGTCATTTTCATTAATTTAGCGTCATCTTAATCCATTTGGCGAGATTTTCGTTAATTTGGCAACACTTCAAAAAGTCGCCACATTGGCGACATTCCGCCAAATTCGTCGCCAAAATCTCGCCAAGATTTACTGATGGAGAAATAAGTTATTCTTATAACAGATAAATGACTATTGGCGTTCAAATACAAAAGTATTACTCGAAGTATCTTTTCTCATGAATGGAACGATCTAGATCCACGAGAATGAAGTCACCAAATTTATCGCATGGCATTACATATGAAAAGTGAACATGTTTCTCAATAGGAAATATATTTTTTTTACTTTATATTACTTTTTGATAATTTTTTTGAAAAATGTGCAATATCTCAAGAGCAGTTCATGTTAGCGTTCTAAAATTTATGTTAATCGTTTTTTAATAAAAATTTACATAATGTCTATTTGCGTAACTTTATTAGCGGTTTTGATTTTTTGACGATTTTTTCAAAATTTCACTCGAAAATTTAAGGGTGTTCTGAACATTCGATTACGTTTAAAAACAATAGACTTCCAGTGTTTACGAATCGTGATTTTTGTACCAAATTTGGTTCAAATCGGTCCATTCGTTCGTCAGTTATTGTTTCCACAGACTCACTGACACACACACACACACACACAGACATCACTTCAAAAATGTTTGATTCGTGATCAGGGATGCTTGAAACGTGCTCTCCCGTCGAAAGCTCGAATTCGAATTTTCGACCCCGTCACAATACTTTCCTTATACATTATGTATATAAGGAAAGTAAAAATGAAGTTGTTAAATTTTGATTGCACCCAAAATTTAATCATCCAACCTGAATGATTTTTAATCATCATCCAACTGTATGATTTTTAATTGCAGAGTTTCTGCAATAAAATTTTAATTTTCTCCCGCTATTTTAAATGTGCAGTTATATTAACTAATCACCAGAGCAAGATATTATCAAACACGATATTTGAAATACTTACTGTGTATCTTCAAAATAAAACGTTGGTTTCAAGTCTGATATTTATAGAGCATTTTTGGAGTAAAATGTTATATCCGTAACCAAAAAGCTAACTGAGCAATTTATACCCTGATCCCTCTAAAAAGGCAAAATGAAATGCAAGGAGAATTTTTCGAACAAAAAGTTAAGAATCTGACGACTGGAAACAGTTTGCGTTATTAGTACCCCCCTCTTTATTGGTGATAAGGTAGAGAAGTGTCATAAAAATTTAATGGATTTTAGTTCCCCTTTTCTCTCTTCACTTTTTATTCACTCATTCCCCCCCCCCCCCCCCCTCCTATTTTTTTTTTCTTTTCCGAAAATTTCATCTTCAAAAGAAGAACGTAATTTGCGTTGTACCGAAAGGAAACAGGAAATATTTCAAAATTATTTAAAAGATAGCGCGAGCTGCTTAATATGCAAACGTGTGGGGGCTTGTAAGTCTGAATGGCAGGGCTTGTTTTATGAGTCTGCACTTAGATAAGTTGAGGGTTCATTTTTTATAGCAGCTTTTGTTGGTTGTATGTTTGCTCCTATTTTGTCGATGTTCTTGTTTTTTTTTGTTTTTTCCCCTTCCTTTTTTTTTTAGCCACGGCTTATTGTCGTTCAAATAGCCAATTTTGGGTGTATATTTGGCTTCGGCGGAGAAGCAATGTGAAATATTTTACGGCTCAATAAAAGGTGAAACAAGAGTAATATTCTATTTAAGAAGTATATCTTTCTGCACATCGGTGGTTTAATGTCCCTCTTAACATCAACCGGTTCTTACAAATTTTTTCTCATTTCAACCATTTTAATTTCCTGAAGAAAAGATAAAATAAATTAAAAGCTGCAGTGCAATATTGTTTAGTAAGGACTTAAAACTAGTAGAAATAAAAAGAGAAAATGTTTTCCCTAAAAAACTGTTTTAGAATTGTGTTTTCAAATTTAAAAGTTATAAGAAAACTAGCAGCATACCCGTTCCTCGTACGGACTATATAATATAAAGAAACTTGAAATTCACAATCATGTGCAAATTCCTATAGTATACTAAATGACATTTTTACTCAAAATATTCTGTTACAATATTTAATTTAATGCTCCTAAAAAGAAGTTTAAGAATCTCTGTTCTCGCTATACAAAATCATTTTTATGGACAGATCTGAAAAATAAAACATCCTGGCCCCCTTTGTAAGCAAATTTACAAAAAAATATGGAATTGAATTAATATATGCAAAATAAAAGCGTTAAAATTGTATGGGACCCGTACTATTTATGTACGCAAATATTAGAAGATATAACCTGTATTAGTAAATTGCATGTATAAATTGAAAATATCAAACGTCACTGGCAGATCTGCAGAATAAAACATCCTGGCCCCTTTCGAAAGCAAATTTACAAAAAAAAAAAGGAATTGAATCAATATATGCAAAATGAAAGCATTAAAATTGTATAGGACCCGTACTACTTATATACGCGAATATTAGAAGATATAACCTGTATTAGTAGATTACATGTATAAATTGAAAATATCAATAAACCCGTAATTGATTCCAATATATGCCAGAATGAAAGCACTAAAATTATATGGGAATATATATATATATATATATATATATATATATATATATATATATATATATATATATATATATATATATATATACCCATACTACATATATTGTCGCAGATTAGAAAATATGCCTGTATGTTAGTAGAAGATTACCCTTATTACAATATGAGTCTCAAAAATCTTTGCCATAATAAAACAGATGACGTAATAAATTGAAAATATCAATAATCCCCGTAATTTTCGTACCAGAAGGCCGTACTTGATTCCAATATATGCCAGTCAAAACAATATCCCAATATTTTTTCAACATTTCAACAACACAGGTATACTTCTAATCTACGAGAATATAAATAGTACAGGTATATTGGCATATGTTTTGATATATATTGGAATCAATTACGACCTTCTGGTATAAAGGGTAAGGGGATTATTGATATTTTCAATTTATAACGTTATCTCTTTTATTTTGGCAAAGATTTTTGAGACTCATATTGTAATACGGGTAATCTTCTACTAACACACTGACATATTTTCTAATCTGCGACAATATAAGTAGTACGGGGTTGCATATACTGATTCAATTTTTTTTTTTTTTTTTTTTTTTTTTTTGTAAATTTGCTTACAAAAGGGGCCAGGATGTTATTCTTCAGATCTGCCCGTGAAGATAATTTTGCATAGTGAGAACAGATATTCTTAAACTTCTCTTTAGGAGTAATAAGTTTAATATTTTAGCAAAATTTGCACATGATTGCGAATTATAAGTTTGTTTATATTATATTCTCCGTACGAAGAACGGGTATGCTACTAGTGAATAATAAAAAGCTTCTGTAAATTAATCACAGAAAGGTACTCGACATTGCTGGGAATTTATATGCCAATTGTAAAAGCATTTATATACCAATTGATTTGCGCTGCATTTTACGTAGTAAATAAGTTTATTAACAATTTCACTTTGATTAATTTTTTTTTATAAAAAAATACTTTCCCGTCTTGTTTGACAAAAAAATTATCGGAAATATGTTTTGCTCCATCACGGGACAAACAAGCTTCTTAGAATATCATTTCGCGATCTGATGTTTGACATATAGTATCTGAATTACACATTCAATTACTGTCCGGCCGTCCAACTAGTTACTCTAAGTCCTCTGGACGAGTCGGACGGTCTGGGTCTTCAACATTCAATTACTGTAAAAAAAAAAAAATCCTTAGGTCAAAAAGCATGTCGCGCATGTAATTTGAGTTAATAAAAGCACAAACTGACGAAATGTTACTTTCGTGTTAATTAACTTAAACCGTTTATTTTTTTAAAGTGGACCTCTCTGTGTGTGACAATCTGATGATGAAATACATTCAACAGACCTTTATATTGCCAGCAGCCTCATAATAACATACTTTCTGCCAGGGCCATCACGAGGACTAACAGCCCAAGCGAACGCTTGGAGCCTCATGTTTACAGAAGGCCTCACAGAACGCGACAGTCCAGTGGTTAGCGCGCGGGAATTGCACTCGGTTGGCCCGGGTTCGATTCCCGCTACTGCCAAAACTGCAGCCGTGTTCACGCGGAGTACGATCATGTTAAACATGTGGGTCCGTAAGATCTTCCGAGAGGTTGGTGGTAGGGGGGAGGAGAGTACGGTCCTTGTGGAAGCCTCCCCCCACTGGATTTCGATTTAAATTGGATGACACTTCTCGGCCGTCCAAGCAGATACTTGACACCTTTCTGGTAAGTCGGACGGTCTGGGTCGAAGAAGAAGAAGGCCTCACAATTTTATATATTATTTTCATTTGACTTAGCTTGCATTTTTTTTTAAGACTCATTAGTGCATTATTCCTAATACAAAGTTTTCTTGGTAGTTCATATAATTCTACATTTTACTATTAGGCGTTTGTGCATCAGTTTATAGTGTTCTTTACGGCATTTTGGGTACAGCCTGTTTATCGAATTATAGTGGAGCATATTGAGATCATGATACTATAATTCCCATAGTGCGCTTTGTTATATAATCAGGGTCGGATTATCCATTGGGGCAACGTAGTTTCGAACTTTAAAGTATTTTATATCATACAAAGACCTTCAAAATAGTGTTGACTCTGGGGCCCAAAATTCTATTCCATAACTTAAAGTGAAAAAACTAACGCATATGTTAGTCTTTTAATAAATCCGTATTTTATTATTATTATTTATTTTTTTAACTTGTAAAATTATAATATCGGATAATCGATTTTTCAGATTGCCAATTTTCGGATGTGTGACTGTGTGACGTTCTACTGATGCATTTATTGTTCAAATGAGGCCCTTTTTCTTATATAAAAGTTCGCTTGGGGGTTTCAGAAAGCCTAGGGACGCTAATGTCGGTTGCATTATGCAAATCCTGTAGATAGCCAATGAATTTTTTTTTAAATAATAAAAAAAGTTTGAGATTTTTCGGAATTTTTTGAGTACTATACCCCTTAAAACTTCAATCAGTGGCTGTTCTTCTGGAGAAGCAACATTGATATTGAAATCGCCACCGAAAATCATTGGTATTGTATCAAAATCCACTTCCAGTAAAGCTACAACGTGTTCTGTACAAGATTTCGGCATAAATTATATATTTAATAATTAATACAGTAATCTAAAATCACAATAGCACATTACAGCTGTATACAATATAACAAAAATAGGATACACTCTAGACTTACTCGATGCGTGGCAAACCACTGAGAGCATAACGAAAATGTGTAACTTAGTAGCCTCTCTCACTGGCCTGCAAAGAGTTGGGCGAGCGATAGCCACTCCCTCCACTGACTCACTGGCGAGCATAACAGAAAGTGAAACATGCTGTCCTTACTATCGTGCCAATATTGGAGGAGTTTCACTCTTCGTTATACTTCCGGCCGTCCAAATAGTTGCTCTTAGTCCTTTGGACGAGTCGGACGGTCTGGGTCTTCAACTCTTCGTTATACTTTCATTAAACGAACTTGCACTACCGTGCCTTCAGCAGTTTCACTTCAACAAAGCGGATTTTTTCGAAAGAGTTCAAGGCTTTCACCAAACACTAAAATCTTTCATGAAGTAAGTGGTTCTACTATATAATAAGTTTTGTATCATAACTTGAAGTACTATTTTTTGAAAAGTCGACACATGTGGAATAATTAAGTATATTTGTCATTCAAATAAAAATAGAAAAATATTTTTCCGAAATTGCAAATAAAAGACATCTCCAGAATAACTAAAAATCTACAGGTTGGAAAATACGCCTTTTAAATAAATTGAAATAAGAAAAACCTTGTTCTGAAATCCCTTTAATACTGCCACAGTAAAGTCTCGGCGACGAATAAATTTCTCATTAGCTTACAAGTAGTTGCAACAAAGTATCACCCCAAACCATTCATAGCCGAACAAATTCTTCTCCCCAGTCATTAAATTAAACGACCAGACCAGGGCGGTTTAATTAGTTCCATTTAAATCGGAACAGTTCCGAAGTTCTCCTTTTAAAATGAGATGGAAATTCCGCAACCATTCCGAACCAGTCAATTTCAGCGTTGCCAGATGGCAAAACTGTCCGCACAAACGATTTCTATCGAAATAAACGCATGTGGATGGGAGACTTTCTCGCCTTTCGAATTAATTAACCACCTCATCCGGGGAAGGGAGATCCTTCGGCCAAAATTAAAATTTAATTAGTGTTGATGTCGGTAATAGGGGGTGACCCTCTCCTAGAAGGACATCGTTTGCATTCTATTTGCATTCTAAATTACAGTCCGCCATTTTCATGGACGCCTGTTTAAGCCGGATTTCGCATTGAACAATGAACAAAATCTGCTCCCTTTCAAAGCCAGAGCACTCCATCTTTATAAAACAGAACTTTTGACTTGCTTCAGCGTACTTTTTGTCTTAATTATATGGGGGAAAAACTGCGTAAGGATTTTTTCGGGCATTTTTTATGGGGGTTTTATCTTATAAATGCAATGCAAGGACGCTAATTTATTCTATTTAATTGTGTGGGAAAGGCAATATGTTGCACTTCGTAAAAAAATGTCGGCTGCGTAAAAAATATTTTAATTAAGTTGACTGCGGCCCCAAGAGCTAATGATTTTAAGCGTAGAATTCCATTACTTCAGTTTCAATAATGTTTTTATAAATGAATTTGTGACTCTTTTTGTAGGCCCCAGGGGAAATCATGGCTTTCGGAATGCTATTTGTAAACTTCAGGTTTCATTATTTTCCTCTCGCAAAGGGAAGAAATAAAATCTATTCATTTTTTCTCACAATTTTTTACGTAATTTTAATGAACTTACTCTACTCCCCCTCGCTTTTTGCGCATTTTAAAAAATCTCACTGTTTTGCGCTTTTATTAAATAATGTTCACTGTTAACGCTAATCGACTGGCATTTCCTCTATGAATTTGAGATTATTTGTACGCTTTGATGTCTTATAGCAATATTATATGTAAAGTTAACGGACTGTCCATCTGCCAGCATGCATGATATAACATCATGCCTAAACCATTCTACAGATTTCAATCATGTTTGGTAGAATGTACTAGGATATCCTTGTTCTAGTTCAATGTAAAAATAAAATAAAAAATAAAAATAAGATAGTAATAATAATAATAATAATAATAATAGTAATAAATAAAAAGCCATACAGTCTATATTCACATTTCTCTAACTTAGTACTTATACGTTTCTATACCTTAGTCTCCATTCTAAATTGCTATTTTCACTTAATATTTCTCTTCACCTTACTTAGTACGCAGTGATTACCACATTCTGGGGCACTAGCTTACCACGTAATAGTAGCATTATCAATATTAAACTATAACTAAGATCCTGTTACACAAATACATCATTCCTAAATATAAAGTATACGATAAACTTGTTCGTTGAGTTCTTGGGTGATGACGGTGCTCACAGAATTCTGCTGAAATACCACACAACTGCCGTAGGCCGTTACAGGTGAATGTTGCTGTTGGTATTCAGTACAGAATACGTGGTAAGGAAATATGGATATAAAGAAGGTATATAGCGGTAGAGTTAATATAGCAATTATGGACATATTGAGTCCTAGAAAATTTTTCCAGCTTTGCCCGGGATTTAAGATGCAAACCTCTGTTTAAAATTACAGGGACATATGGCGAATTCTCGAAAACCAAATAAGGTTTTTACAATACGCCCGCTTGGAACAAAAAAATAAATACCTTACTGCCCAGGCTTATTACGCCCCATTCAAAACGGGTACATGTCCTTCATAAACTAAAGCGGAATTGTACAGACTTTAAAACTAGCTGATTTTAAGCTAATTTTAAATAAGCTGTAGCATAACTTTAAGCTAATATATGATTTAAATGAATGAAATGTTTAAAATTAGGAGGGGTAGTAAAAATTCTAAAATCGCAATATTACGTTGCTTTAAGAACCCCCCCCCCACACACACACACACACACACACATCGAGAAAACAGAAAAGTGCTATGATTAATTCAGAATTCAATTTCACACATAGGGACACATAATTCAAAGTTTATCTAGAATCTTAACAATCGCAACACCGGAAACATCTTTTTCGAAAAAAGAGATTACAGAATCCATATAAACGTCACAGCATATATTATATTGATTGATATATATATTGATTAATATACATTGATTGATATACATATATCACATTGATTGATTCGTGGAGTTGATTCCCTCTACCTCAATAGATTCATTGGTCTCTTATGTATAGCATATTTATTGCGCGAGTTAAGATCTTATTTTATTTAAATTATTATTTAAAGATGTTGTCATGGATTCCAACGTTTATTATTATTATTATTATTTTATTTTTATAAACAAAAGATCGAAATCGAAGTAGTAATCAGATCGAAATTAAGCGATCGCCAGTACACCACTTTCTGAAAACAAAAAATCCCTGATTCATAGGGAACATATCCCACTAATAAACCGTATTTTTTTAATTACTTATAGGGCAGATTGCCCGCGTTTCTCACTAGTAACATGTAATGAAAATACTTAAATTAAAAACATTCACCCAAGTCTCCTTAAACCTTTACAAAACAAACCAGTATTTGTAAATAAGGCACATATACGTTTATGATTCTCTCTATCTTCTGTCATTCCTCTACTCATTCCTCCATGGTGCACTTACCATTTATCTTACGGTGTTCTGGTATGCAATAACGATGCAGTCCCTTCAAGGGAAACAGTCGAACAAATTCCTTCCTAATGGCTAACTACTCACAAAACGACCCCAAATGCTATGAGCGTGGATGTCCATTGCCTAGTTTCCAGCTCCATTGGAATGCCCTTCTGGGTTATAAGATGAAGGGAGGGAGGGATTTCAGAATGAGAGAACTCTAGTACTATTTGACATTAAACTGCTATGAAAGACAAATACTCAACGTTCTATATTATGCCTGTGTATCTACAAGGTTCTTAGGACAGTCCTTGAGCACCTAAGGATCTTAAATAGGAGCCTTATGAACACCTCCTATTTAGAAGCTTTATGAGCACCTAAATAACTTTATAAGTAAAAATCTATGAGTGCGCATTTTAGATCTAATTATAGTAAACAGATCTTGTCTGATGGAATAAAAGGGATTGCAGCGCCTCTAGCGGAGTATTTAAAAAGTTAGGAAAACAAACTCGGAAAACAAAGCTAGATAGACGATAAAAGTCAATTACAAAGTTTGACAGATATTTATTGCATTCCGCACACACGATTCTTATGTTCTTAAGATCGATTCTTACTCTTTAGACAACTTTGCAATTGTTTTTTGTCTATCTCCATTTCTTGTGGAGTTCGTTATTATAACTTTTTTAATTATTCGCTTGGAGCACTGCAATTGCTTTCATTCTTTCGGGTATGGTCATTTTACTGCAGATAGAAATAACGTGTACATTCATGAACATTTCCTTCTCTGTATAAAGTCGGTGTGAGTATTCTACTCTGTTGGCTTGGTATTAATCCCCTGTGGTAAGATTGTACAGCTATGAAAGGGAAAGGATAGACTTTAGTCTCGTAATGTTTAAATAGAACCTATACAATAACGTATTTAAATAACCTTAATTTCATGCCAAAGAATTATGAGGTAGAAAATGTTAATGTGTTCAAATAATGACTTTCTCTGCTCATTAACAAATTTCAATAACGTGGGAAAATAGTAACACAAATTAGAATTTCTTTAAAATTAGATATCGTTGGTTGGAAAACAATGGACTTATTATGATGATTGTGCTCCTATTGTAAATAACAGTAATCAGGAGAGTCCATAGCATTGAGGAAGGGGGGGGGGGAGACGAACACAACTTAAGAAGGAAGGTCCGGACCTTCCAGGAGTAATCTAAGAGATACTAGCTCTTTGCTCCGGACTCCACAGAGGGACCAGAAATTTTAATATATTTTTAGGAAGGAGGAGACATGAAAAATTCACAGAGAGAGAGAATTCAAATATAGAGGAGGCCCATGATGAATGTTTGTAGTTACGTCCATAATTTTTAAGGGTGGCACGTATAGCGTTTATTATACGATCGTTATCATGGAATAGCCCAAACCGGCTATGGCAACTATTAAGAGACTTATTGGTGTAGTTACTTCTTAAAATAATATTACCAAATTTCCAGGATAAAGCTTAACTATTTCGCAAAAGCGTCAAGCTTCCTGTGGGAAATCTGAAATATCTAATATCTCGAGAGAACCTGGTAATTATTCCTAAACAACAGTTTCCATTTCTGGTTAAAAGCGCTTACAATAGAAAGAAATTGTTGCTTTAAGAAAATAACTTACAAAATTTCCTTGAAGAAAGCATTCATATGTTAGTTAGGTAAGAATTGTTTCGAGAGTGTTATGATTCCACCTTTTAAGGCCAAAAGAACAGTTTGTGCCCAGCTCTTAAGACCGCTAAGAACGAACAAGGTGGGCGAAAAACCATTTAAACAGAGCTAGAACACCTAAAGCGAAAATTCGCTAGCAGCTGGTATCATCCATTGAAAACCAACCATAATCGCATTCACACCGGGCCGATAAAGTGTCTCCACGAAGACGAGAGAAACTGGTTCTGAAATTAAAATCTTAAGCCTTGATATGAGATTTAAAATAAAACACAGAGAGAAAATATATATATAAGCTAACTTCAACAATATATATAAGCTAAATATATAAGCTAACTTTAACAGCGAAATGAAAGTATCAATTGTCTACTCAAAACTATCAGAGAATGAGACTGGAATTACGAAGGATATATGAGTATAAATTGAAAGAGAAACAACAGGTTTTAGATGCTATATGATATAACTTTTAAAGATTTAGCTTTTAATATATGTTCTTGTTTATGGCAAGGATTCTTCTTTTAGTACTTCTGTTTTTCGGAAATCTTTCTCTATTTATCTGCCTCCGTATTTTCTTTTCAGCCATCCTCCCCAAAAGAAATTAGCTGCATTTTACACATATGCATACCGTGCGCGGTTCGCTATTGAACTTCTTTAATTTATAAAATTAAGTTCTTAAAATCTTTAGCTAAATGCAGAGATTTCAATCCTTCTAGCATTGTATCATTAATAAAACTGTCAAAAAATTTACCAGGCAGAGTCCTAAAGTAAAAATAATGAAATAAATTTCAAAGCTATTGATTTCAAAGTAAAGTTCAGAAATCGTCTGATTTTTAAATGGAATCAAAATTTTAAGGGTAGCAAAGGAATGACTCAACACAAACTTTTAAATTAAGAACGAAATGAATTAAGATATTCTATTAATGGTTATAAACATACCAGCTTCGTTTCTACCATTTTTTATTCCTTGAATATATGAATTGATGCTATCGTGTTATTTAGTATATTGATTATTAGTTTATGAAGAAATCTTGAACTCCAATCATGTAGTTAGTATCCATTAAATTAAAATCCTTTTTCTTTTTCATTTTATTGAATGATACAATATGCACAAAACAATATTTGAATACAATATGTACAGATGTTAATACAATATGTACAATATTAGAATTGGATAGGATTTTTACTCATCCTCATGATAAGAACTCAAATTATTCGAAATTGGAAATTTTTATAATATTATGCCCTGTGGAAAATATTGAAAATTACCTGAACAATGTATACAGTACATGGGAGAATGTATAATTTGAACTATACTATGGATGTTAAAATACGATTGTATCAAAATAATTCATATTAGCATTGATAAGCTAGATGCATCCAATTAATCGGTGTCACTAAGCTGTTGTAAAAATAAACTTTTAAATAATTATTACAAAATAATTTAAAATAACTTGAGTATGAAATATGAAAAAAATACATATTTTTTTAATACTTTCCAACATAATTATAAAGTATTTATGACTCATTTCAAAAAAAAATATGGCATCAATTTTTTCCCCTGTGTAAAAATCGTGATGTTTGATAATCTTTTAAATTTATATTTAGTGTTGCATCCGTCGTAAAAGCGCTTTATTTTTGCATATTATTTGCGTATCTAAATTCTGTGCCAACGCAATTACAACATTTTGTATTTTAAATGATCACTGAACTTTGATTATTCCTACAGCGAAGCCTAATTTCTATAACATGCAGAATGTAAACAACTCAAGTGATTGTAAGATGAGTTGTATAAGAATTGCTAAATATTTTTCATGCAAAATTCTTCAGTTTTGGAGTATGGAATATAAGTGATATGAATGAAATATTCATGGATTTTACATAGAGAAGCAGACGATTTCGTAGCATTGGCTTTTTTTTTTATAAAGTTTAAAGTTTCAAGTATAATAAATTATTGTAGAACTGCTAAAATTTTAAAAATATCAGTGCTGAATGTATCGCATTTTAGAGAAGTTTGAATAAAATTGCATTTCAATTGGAAAGTGTTTCATAATCAATGTTTTATGCATTATGCATGATTGATCTTTCTTGTTAACACTTTACAACATAGTTGAAAAGTGTTTATGACATTGTTCATTCTGTCTGTCTGTCCGTTAGCACGATAACTGCCGTAAAAATGACTTTATCAAAATGAAATTTTAGTACGTTGTCCAGACGGTCTGTGGGACCTATGGGAATATAAATGAATGATATCAACCAATTAGTTTCGGATTGGACCCGGGTTAAAAAAAATGAAATACATTGAACCCTATGGGACCTAATTTATCAAACATTTTCTAAGCAGATTTAAAATTCACAAATTGCTTCGAAATATTAAGGAAATATTCAAATTATCCCATAAAATATATAAAAAAAAATTCAGCAAAATATATTCAGTAGTTTTTTAAATAAGAATTAAAAAATAATTACATCCTTTATATGAAAAAATCACGTGATCATTATATGAAGAGATCACGTGACCCATTTCAAAATGAAATATGGCATCCATCTTGTCTCAAAATCGTGATTTTTAAAGTTCTTTTTAATTCATATTGAGTGTTGTATCTGTCCTAAAACCGCTTTATTTTTGCTTAAATTCTGTGCATGTACATACTGAAACAACACAATTACAATATAGTTGGATTTAAATGATCATCCAACTTTGATTATTTCTACAATGAAGCCCATTTTTCACTTATGGTAATTGTAAACAGCAAAATATGTAGAATGAGTTGTACAAGAATTGCTGCATTTCTTTAACCTAAAATTATTTAGCCCATGGAGTCTGCAATATAGCTCATATGAATGAAACATCATTGATTTTACAGGGAAGCAAACGATTTTTTGATGAAGTTTTGAGCATAGAGTTAAATTACTTCTACCTCCATGGTTTTAAGTTTTAAATAAAATTAATTATTATAGTACTGTGATGAATGAAATGAATGGAAAATGTTTATGAATGAAATGCTACTTTTATTCAAAGAGACAGGCGTGCGATATTTCGATGACGCCATTTGAATAAATTTCATTTGTTTTCGATGAAGTTTTCAAATATAATAAATTATTGTAGTATTATGATAATTTAAAAAATATTACAGAGGAATGTATCGTATTTTAGAGATGTTTAAACCAGGCAATTTATATTTCAATGCCGTCATTTGAATGTAGTTCATTTTTTTCAATGACGTTTTAAGTTTTCAAATATAATAAATTAATGTAGTATTGTGATAATTTTTAAAATAATACCGAGGAATGTATCGCATTTTAGGGATGTTTAAATAAAATTGCACTGAAGTTGGGAAGTGTTTCATAATCAATGCTTTATGCATGATTGATCTTTCTTGTTTATTATTATTCTGATAAAGATGTGATACAAGTGAATCTAAATTCTATGGTGAATAAATGTAGGAGAAAGTCGAGTGGAGACACACACGCCAAATAAAAAACGCTCTAAACTTATTCCTCAGTTCCTAATCTCAGGATTTCTTAAATATGCCACAAGATCCTGACACGAACTGCTACAATGTCAAACGCTTTTAAACAGATTACCTTCACAATAAATAAAACTTTCTAATGCTTCCTTAAAGAAAAAAGGCATTTCATCACAAAATAAATCACAGTAAGAGAATTTTATAATTTTCTGTCTCTCCGAAGAAAATGGGTAATTTAGTTGGTAAACGTCTATAAATTTCGACAGCGCGTGACTTCAAACGCAAAGGAGGTGTTACAGCGTCAACTGATGTAGTGTTAGATCATAAGGGTCAAGTGGATTTAGACGTTTTCACATATTTCTGTCTTGGATATCAGCATTTGAGCCTTCATTCTGCCTTGTGTTTCCCAGGGGGTATAGCACATATTTCATTTTTAATGGGCAATTGCTAAAAATGATGACGATAGAGATATAAAAAGTAAATGATGAACTTGATGCCCTTGGAGATTGCAACATTATGTTAAAAATATCGCAGCATACTATAGATTGCAAATGCAATAGATGTGTTTATAAATGTGTCTACAAGTGGATTAAACATGTTTTTATTAACCCATTATAGCCATATTTCCGATTACGTCTGTCAACTGGAAGTGTTACTTTGAGTTGAGTTATTCAATTGAAATTCTTGTTTATTTTATGTTACTTACATTTGAGATAAAACTAACTCCTGCCGTTTCCGCCCCATCCATCATATTTATTCTTCGCAAAGCTTACTTGAGAATACAAAGGTATAGGGAAAACTATGATCTTTCTCTCATCTGCAATATAGTCCATATATTAAACATCAATAATTTAAAAAACAAAAATGTTGTTGTTTAAAACCGATGGTTTGAATTCTAATAAATCTATTCAAAATTCAAAATTCCACTACTAATTTTTTATAATTCATAATTCAATCACAAGTAATAGTTAAAGCAGACGATTTTTTCGTAAAATCTTTGCTTTCCTTCTACAATACAAATAAGCAAAGCGCTCAAAACCAGTTATAAACCATTTTTAACACTTTACAACAAAGTTGAAAAGTGTTTATGACTTTGTTAACACTTTACAACAGAGTTGAAACAAAGTTGAAAAGTGTTATTATGACTTTGTTCATTCTGTCTGTCTGTCCGTTAGCACGATAACTGCCGTAAAAATGACTTAATCAAGATGAAATTTTAGTATGTTGTTCAGACGGTCTGTAGGAATATAAATGAATAATACCACCCAATTAGTTTTGGATTGAACCCGGGTTGAGACCCAGACCGTCCGACCTACCAGAAAGGTGTAAGGTAACTGCGTTTGGACGGCCGGGAATTGATTGAACCCGGGTTGAAAAAATGAAATACATTGAATCCTATGGGACCTAATTTTTCAAACATTTTTTAAGCGGATTTAAAATTCACAAATTGCTTCGAAAATTTTAGGTAATATTTAAATTATTCCATAAAATATATAAAAAAAATTTCAGCAATATATATTCAGTAGTTTTTAAAATAAAAATTAAAATAAAAATTACACCTATTATATGAAACGATTACGTGACCATGATATGAAAAGATCACGTGACCCACTTCAAAATAAAATATGGCATCCATCTTGTCCCAAAATCGGAATTTTTAAAGTTCTTTTTCATTCATATTGAGTGTTGTATTCGTCCTAAAACCGCTTTATATTTGCTTAAATTCTGTGCATCTACATACTGAAACAATAAAGATCAATCATGCTTAAAGCAATGATTATGAAACACTTTCCAACTTTAATGCAATTTTATTTAAACAAGTCTAAAATGCAATACATTCCTCGGTAATATTTTAAAACTTATCACAATACTACATTAATTTATTATATTTAGAAACTTAAACATTCATCGAAAAAAATGAACTTCATTCAAATGACGGCATTGAAATATAAATTGCCTGGTTTACACATCTCTAAAATGCGATACATTCCTCGATAATATTTTTAAAACTATCATAATACTACGATAATTTATTATATTTGAAAACTTCATCGAAAATAACTGAAATTCATTCAAATGACGTCATAGAAAAAATAACACGCCTGGATCTCTCTATAAAAACAGCATTTCATTCATAACATTTTCCCATTCATTTCATTCATCACAATACTATAATAATTTATTTTATTTAAAAATTAAGTCCATGGAGCTACAAGTAATTAAACTCTATCCTTAAAACTTCATCGAAAAAAATCGCCCCTCTCTTTGTAAAATCAATGAATGTTTCATTCATATCAGCTATGCAGACTCCATGGGCTAAATAATTTTGTGTTAAAGAAATACAGCAATTAATACAACTCATTCAATATATTTTGCTGTTTACATTTCACATAAGTGAAAAATAGGCTTCGTTCTAGAAATAATCAAATTTGGATGATCATTAAAACTCAAATATATTGTAATTGCGTTGCTTCAGTATGTAGATGCATAGAATTTAAGCAAAAATAAAGGGGTTTTAGGACGGATACACCACTCAATATGAATTAAAAATAACTTTAAAAATCACGATTTTGAGACAAGATGGATGCCATATATCATTTTGAAGTGGGTCATGTGAACTTTTCATATCATGGTCACGTGATCGCTTCTTATAAGAGGTGTAATTATTATTTTAATTTTTATTTAAAAAACTATTGAATATATTTCACTGAATTTTATTTTATATATTTTATGGAACAATTTGAATATTACCTAAAATTTTCGAAGCAATTTGTGAATTTTAAATCCGCTTAAAAAATGTTTGAAAAATTAGGTCCCATAGGGCTCAACGTGTTTCATTTTTTCAACCCGAGTTCAGTTCAAAATTAATTGGGTGATATTATTCATTTATATTCCCATAGGTCCTACAGACCGTCTGAACAACATACTAAAATTTCATTTTGATTAAGTCATTTTTGCGGCAGTTATCATGCTAACGGACAGACAGACAGAATGAACAAAGTCATAAACACTTTCCAACTTTGTTGTAAAGTGTTAACAAGGCAATGACAATATATTTCAATTTAAATGATCTCCCAAATTTGATTATTTCTACAACGAAGCCTAATTTTCACTTATGTGAAATGTAAACAGCAAAATATGTAGGATGAGTTGTATAAGAATTGCTGTGTTTTTTTAACGCAAAAGTATTTAGCTCATGGAGTCTGTATAGCTGATATGAATGAAATATTCATTGATTTTACAGAGAGAAAGACGATTTTTTTTCGATGAAGTTTTAAGCATAGAGTTTAATTACTTGTAGCTCCATGGTCTTAAGTTTTTAAATAAAATAAATTATTTTAGTACTGTGATGAATGAAATGATTGGGAGAATGTTATGAATGAAATGCTGCTTTTATAGAGAGATCCAGGCGTGTTATTTTTTCTATGACGCCATTTGAATGAATGTCAGTTGTTTTCGATGAAGTTTTCAAATATAATAAATTATTGTAGTATTATGATTATTTTAAAAGTATTACAGAGGAATGTATCGCATTTTAGAGATGTTTAAACCAGGCAATTTATATTTTCATGCCGTCGTTTGAATGAAGTTCATTTTTTTCGATTTTTTTCGTTTTCAAATATAATAAATTAATGTAGTATTGTGATAAGTTTTTAAATATTACTTAGGAATGTATTGCATTTTAGAGATGTTTAAATAAAATTGAATTGAAGTTGGAAAGTGTTTCATAATCAATGTTTTAAGCAGGATTGATCTTTCTTGTTGTGTTTTGATGGCGTTTTTGAGCATAAGCAAAGAAGGTAAATGTTGGGGTGTACGCGATGTTTGGGAGACAATCTTCAGTGATCAATATACCCTTTTGTATACATATAATTTAGTTCCTTCCTATAGAAATAAATCTACTAAATTTAAAATTAAATTAAAATGGCATTCTATCTTTCACATATTTCATAGTGTACCTCCTTGTTTTTACACAAAATTTTATCTAGAATTTACCTTTGGCTTGAGTCCCCAGCAAGGGTAAGGGCGCCCCAGCAAGTCCTAACGGAAAGTCGTTATCTATTTCAGCATCTTTCTATTTGTAACTCTTTGCAACATAGTTGAAAAGTGTTTATGACTTGTTCATTCTGCCTGTCTGTCTGTCCTTTAGCACGATAACTGCCGTAAAAATGACTTTATCAAAATGAATATGTTGTTTATACAGTCTGTGGGACCTATGGGCATATAAATGAATAATATCACCCAATTAGTTTTGGATTGAACCCGGGTTGAAAAAATGAAATACATTGAGCCCTATGGGACCTAATTTTTCAAACATTTTTTAAGCGGATTTAATATTCACAAATTGCTTCGAAAGTTTTAGGAAATATTCAAATTATCCCATAAAATATATAAAAAATTTTTAGCAAAATATATTCAGTACTTTTTTAAATAAACATTAAAAAAATCTGATGTGTGCAACACATGACTTTCCTTATATAATGTGATGAAATTACTACTTTTACAGAAAAATTAGGTTTTTCTTATAGTAGATACTAATATTCCTTCCAAGATATTGAATTTTCGACAATTAGTCGTCATTTTCATTGATTTAGCGTCATTTTTATCCATTTGGCGAGATTTTCGTTAATTTGGCAACATTTCAAAAAGTCGCCAAATTTGCGACATTCCGCCAAATTCGTCGCCAAAATCTCGCCAAGCGTGAAGGACGAAGAAATAAGTTATTCTTACAACAAATAAATGACTATTGGCGTTCAAATACAAAAGTATTACTCAAAGTACCTTTTTTCATGAATGGAACGAGCTAGATCCACGAGAATGATGTCACCCAATTTATCGCATGGTATTACATATGAAAAGTGAACATGTTTCTCAATAGGGAATATTTTTTTTTATTTTATATGACTTTTTGATAATTTTTTTGAAAAATGCGCAATATCTCGAAAACGGTTCATGTTAGCGTTCTAAAATTTATGTCAATCGTTTTCTAATGAAAAATTACGTAAGAAATGTCTATTTGCGTAACTTTATTAGTGGTTTTGATTTTTTGACGATTTTTTCAAAATTTTATTCGAAAATTTAGGAGGGTTCTGAACACTCGATTGCATATAAAAACAATAGGCTTTCAGTGTTTACGGATTGTGATTTTTGTACCAAATATTCGTTCGAATCGGTCCATTCGTTCGTCAGTTATCGTGTCCACAGACTCACTGACACACACACACACACACACACACACACACACACACACACACACACACACGCAGACATCACTTCAAAAATGTTTGATTCGTGATCAGGGATGCTTGAAACGTGCTCTCCCGTCGAAAATTCGAATTCGAATTTTCGACCCCGTCACATTACTTTCCTTATACATTATGTATATAAGGAAAGTAATAATAATTACACCCTTTATATGAGAAGATCACGTGACCATTATATGAAGAGATCGCGTGACTCACTTCAAAATAAAATATGCCATCCATCTTGTGTCAAAATCGTGATTTTTAAAGTTATTTTTAATTCATATTTAGTGTTGTATCCGTCCTAAAACCGCTTTATTTTTGCTTAAATTCTGTGCATCTACATATCGAAATAATGCAATTACAATATATTTGAGTTTAAATGATCATCAAACTTTGATTATTTCTACAACGAAGCCTAATTTTCACTTATGGAGAATGTAAACAGCAAAATATGTAGAATGAGTTGTATAAAATTGCAGCATTTCTTTAATGCAAAATTACTTAGCTCATGTAGTCTGCAATATAGCTGATATGAATGAAATATTCATTGATTTTACACAGAGAACCAGACGATTTTTTCGATGAAATTTTAAGCAAAGAGTTAAATTACTTGTACCTCCTTGGTTTTAAGTTTTTAAATAAAATAAATTATTGTAATATTGTGATGAATGCAAGGAATGGAAAAACGCTTATGAATGAAATGCTGCTTTTATATAGAGAGCCAGTCGATTTATATTTCGATGACGTCATTTGAATAAAGTTCATTTGTTTTCGATGAAGTTTTCACATATAATAAATTATCGTAGTATTATGATAATTCTAAAATTATTACCTAGGAATGTATCGCATGTTAAAGATGTTTAAACCAGGCAATTTACATTTCAATGCCGTCATTTGAATAAAGTTCATTTTTTTTCGATGAAGTTTTAAGTTTTCAAATATAATAAATTAATGTAGTATTGTGATAATTTAAAAAATATTACCGAGGAATGTATAGCATTTTAGAGATATTTATATAAAATTGTATTAAGTTGGAAAGTGTTTTATAATCAATGCTTTATGCATGATTGATCTTTCTTGTTAATTTTTGCATTTTCCTATAATGAAAATTATATTAACGTTGTAACTTCGTGTTTTCTGTGAGAAATTAAATAAAAAAGAAATAATTAATAAAAACTCTCCCGCTTAATCCTTATTACACATTAAATTGACTTATGTTATGTAAATAACATATCAAATAGTTGATTTGTAGATATAAAGTATGAAAATCCTGTTGAAACAAATAAAATTGTAAATACATAAAATATTCATCTAAATTGAAGCATTATTTGGATTTAACCACAATGAAAAAGAAATTGCATTCCTTGCCATGCGAACTTCAATACCACTTAAACTCTTCTATAATACTTTTAATATGCAACCCATTATAAACCTGAATTTGCAAAACTTTAACGCAATTTTAATGTAGATATAAAAAAAAAAAAAACTTCATACCCCGGCACTTGGATGATTCTACTCAGTTTTTTTTCAACCGCTGCTGTCAAAAAAAATCTGCTGTACGTGACTTTGTCTGGGAATGGTGATGTTGAGTCGCAAATATAGATACGGTTGATCGTTTATATCCAAAGGATAAATACCTGAAGGGTGTGACTACACTCTATTTTCGCATGCATTAATATGCCATTTTTGCTATATTTACTGATAGACAAATGGATCATATTATAGCGCATAAGTGCCAATAATTGTAAGATGTTCATTCAATTTTGTTACAATAATATTATAAAGCAAAAATTACCTATTTGCAATTTGTACAACTTCCATTTATTAGGCTGGAATTTCAAGTAGGTCTAAGAAATAGTCTGCACTACCAGTGTTCCTTAAATATTGTCAATATCATAATGGCAAAACAGCATCTTTATTTGAGCTTTTGTTGTCAAGTTATTAATAAAGATTTCTTTCTTAATGTTGGCAATGGGTCACTTACAATCAAGACAATAAAATATTATTAAAAGAAGATGATATTTGATCAATGCTAATATAATTTTGATCTATGTTTTTGGAAGAAAAACTACCATTTTTCTATAGTAGTCGTATACGACTACTATCATTATTTTGAGAATTATCATTATTTCTCTGTAGGCAAATATGCTTTAAGATCTTCAAGATTTCTTTCTTAATGTGAGTAATGGGTCATTTACAATCAAGACAATAAAATATTATTAAAAGATGATATTTGATCAATACTAATATAATTTTTATCTATATTTTGGGAAGAAAAACTACCATTTTTCTATAGTCTACGACTACTATTATTATTTTGAGAATTATCATTATTTCTCTGTAGGCAATTATGCTATCAAGATCTCAAAAATTTCTTTCTTAATGTGGGTAATGGGTCATTTACAATCAAGACAGTAAAATATTATTAAAAGAAGATGATAGTTGATCAATACTAATATAATTTTTATCTATGTTTTTGGAAGAAAAGCTACCATTTTTCTATAGTCTACGACTACTATTATTATTTTGAGAAATATCATTATTTCTCTGTAGGCAATTATGCTATCAAGATCTTTAATTTCAAACAACGTTCTTTCCATTTATGCAATTACATAAAATTTCAGTTTTTTACATAATTTTTCTTAACTTCATGGTGAAATGCACATTTTATTTTCGAGTTACTTTGTGCACAGGCACACTACACATACATGCAGCCGTTTTATCTTCAAAATGACTTAATCAATTGAAATTAAAATTGGAACAAAGTTAGATTATCATATTAAAAAAATAACACAACTATTGTCTGGAAAATATGCCCTTTGCAATCATAGCATGTATATGTGCACTTTGGAGTTTTTATTGAAATTTTATTTGTGCAACTTTTATTGAAATTGTAGCAAATTTATTACTTTAAGTTAATTGAAATTGGAAATTTGAATTTGGTGTTATAATAAGCCAATGTAATTGCGCATGTGCATTTGATATGGAAAATTCGAAAAATGAATTTGGATTTCGTGTCGCATGTCGCGTATATTTTGTACCGTATATTATAAGCATTCTCGAAAAATATTATTATCCAAATTACACAAAATGTATAATATCCTAAATCAATTTGATGTGAAAAACTCAAAAATGCTGTTTAAGATAAAATGCTGTAAAATGCTGTTTAAATGCTACTACATTTCAGGCAAACTGCGTGTATGCAATTTGTAAAATATAAATTTTGGTTTAATTTATATAAAGTTTGGTGTACTAAAATGTTACGTAATAATAACTTTGAATGCACTATTAAATGTCATTAAACGTATTTAGATTTTTAATCGTAAGTTTATGAGAATTGAGTTTTCCGCCAGGTCACTGCCAAATTTGTTTCTACTGAGAAATTTTAAACGAGTTCAAATTGGACATTATATAAAACACGTAATAATAGTGTATAAAGTTAAGATACACATTGGGAAACAGAGAAATTTAAACCATCCGATCTTCAAAATGCGAAAAACACTAATTTATTATGAAAAATAAATTTTGATAATTATCTTGTTGCCTTGATTATTCTTGACGATTTTCTCCTTTATTATATAAATAATTATATCCATAATTATATAAAACAAAGTTTCATTTAGCTTCCTGGCGAAGCTTAAATTCAGCTTTAAGCTTCGCCAGGATCTGTAGGGCTGTTCATTATGTCACTGCCCTTCATGTATCGGGTATCCTATATAGAATTAAAGCAATCGAGCACTAATTTAAAAAGAAGTGCACTTGCACACATTTTTGCTCATCAACGATGCCACTCACCTCGAAGACACTTCCCACATTTCCGATATATCTAAACATTTTCGGTATATTCCAAAGGATTAGTTTAATTAAATTAAATTTAATAAAAGTGCATTTTCTAAGTATCAAGGGAAGAATACAAACAAGAAAGATCAATCATGCATAAGCATTGATTATGAAACACTTTCCAACTGAAATGCAATTTCATTTAAAAATTTCTAAAATGTGATACATTCAGTGGTGATATCTTTTACATTATCACAGTACTACAGTAATTTATTATACTTAAATATTTAAAAATGTATCGAAATATAAACCATCTGATTCTCTATGCAAAATTAATGAATATTTCATTCATATAACTTGTATTCCAGACTCCAGAGCTAAATAATTTTGTGTGAAAAATTGTATAAAATCTTATGTAACTCACCTTACAATCGCTTGAGATATTTGTATTCTGCATATGTTAAAAGTAGGCTTCATTGAAGAAATAATAAAAGTTTAGGGATCATTTAAAATCACAACTATTGTAATTGCATAGGCACGGAATTTAGATGCACAGATAATACACAGATAATATATGTGTGTGTGTGTGTGTATGTACTCAAAGTATTGGAATCGTGCCGAAGATCGGAACTCGAATTTTCAAAGGATCTACACGTTTTGGGACTTCTAGAACTCGAAAAAACTATTTTTAGGAAGACGTCTGTGTGTGTAAGGGTGTATCTGTGTATGTTTCTGTGTGTCTGTGAGGATATTACATCCACTCTAATTGAAAAATTAATGGACCGAATTTCATAAAATTTGGTAGGTAAGTTTTATGTGGGAAATCCTGATGTTCATTAGATTATAGTACGATTCGTAATAAAAGAATCTGCCTTCTTTGTGAAATGGCCGGCAGAAATTTCCTTTATCCACTCTAGCTAAAAACTAATGGAACAAATTTAACAAAATTTGGTGTATGATATTTCAATAACCTACAAGTGATTTATATACCAAATTTTACAAAATTTGGTATATAAATTATTTGTAGGTTATTCTAGTACGATTCGGGAAAAAGGAACGGGATATTTTTGCGAAATGGCTCGCAAAAATCGTTAAATATAAAAATAAAAGATTACGTGTGCTCAATTATATCAATTAAATTCCTATTTTATACGTGATTTTTGACAACAAAAGAATAAGACTAACCCCATTACTCTAGGACTAACCGTTCTTGAAATATTCTAGTATTTTCGCGTTTTCGCTCCTTTGACAATAAGTCCAGCTATCAAATAAAAACCAAATTTAAGTTTAACGTGCAAATTCAATGTCATTTAAAATACTTATGGCTGTTATTTTGTGCAGATAAACTCAAATTATTATTGAAGAAATAAAGAGAACGTGAATATGAGTCTGCAGGGAAAGACATGTGCTGCCCACATCAGAATTTTTAACAATATTACAACAATGATTTATAGAAGTGAACGGGGATTATTTGCAGGCCATTTCGAAAAAAAAATGTATGATCTATATTTAAAGATCCACCAAATTTTTATCGAATAAAATGTTCACCAAATTTAAGCTGTGTACCAAATTTTAACTCTCTAAGACGTAGGAAAGTGCATTAAAAATGCCATCAAATAAGTATATTATGAAGAGTTATATAAAATTTTTAAAAAAATTGAAAAATTGTTATCTACCAAATTTATTTTAAAATGTGAAGCTTCTCTCATATACAAAGTGACCAAACTCCTGGAAAGATATTTATTATAAAATATATCTCTTTTTTCTTTCTGGAGGATATCCCAAAAGTCAGAATTTAATTGAATTTGTTTTTTTCCCTATATTAAATAATTTTTAATTAAAAAACTAATTAACATATTTTACTGAAATTTTTTTTATATATTTTATGGGATAATGTGAATATTTCCTAAAAATTTCGAAGCAATTTGTGAATTTTAAATTTGCTTAAAAAATGTTTAAAAAATTAAGTCGCATAGGGTTCAGTGTATTTCATTTTCTCAACCCGGGTTCAATAAAAAACTAATTGGGTGATATTATTTATTTATATTCCCATAGGTCGTACAGACCGTCTGAAAAACATACTATAATTTCAATTTGATAAAATCATTTTCACGGCAGTTATCGTACTAACGGACAGACAGAATGAATGAACAAAGGCATAAACACTTTTCAACTATGTTGTAAAATATTAAAAAGTAGCTCAAAATGCTGACTTAGACAAGCTTAAAATTAAAATATTTCGTTATTTGTTGCATTAGACAATTAATTTAAGACATCAACCGGTTTCGAAGACAAAAAGAATATTTTTTGTTATAGTTTTTGAAACATGACCCTTGTTTTTGATGGAGTGACTGTCTCTGTCTCAATAATTGTGATGAAGAAGATTCTTTTTATTGCACTCGAAACCAATTAGTACATTTAATCAAATATCGTATTTTGTAACTATAAAAGAGTATTTTATTTTTCAGATCAAAGGAAAAATATTTTTTTTTTAAATTGACGAATACCAACATTTTAATGTATTTTAGTTTCTAAAGGAATCAACAGATGGCATTTGCTGTTCATAATCAAAGCTCTTAAATAAGTATAATAGAAATATTGACAAAGATTTATTTGCTCCGGGATGAAGATATTGCTATGCTGTCACTAAAAACTATAGTCTAGTTAAAATGAATAATGATAATACTAACAATTAATATGTATGAAGAAAGAGCATTAAAATCTATTTCATAACATACACAAGCAGATTTGGACTTTTCTTGTATGATTCAATATTTTGTATCTTTCGTGTAATTATCCTTTATTAAAATGAGATGCATGCATTTATTAACACATGAAAATAATCAGTTGAAAATTACATTCAAAATGCGAGTTTTCACAAATTCATTTTTCGCTTATATATTAGCGCTTTTCTAAATCATGCCAACTCTCTAAAAAAATAAAAATAAATAAATTTCATATAAAATAAGCATTTTCATAATATTAGTTTAATACATTGAATATTTATTTATTTGATCATTTTTTTTTTTTTGGGAAGGGGGAGGGGAGAGAATTCAACCAATGTATCAACATGAAGATTGAACGAATTGATTTTTCCTAGCACCCAGTAATTTTACTTAAAAACAAAGTTCGCACATGTTTATTAAAAAAGTTAAATATTTTTGTGCATTTAAATATTTTTATTTTGAAATGTCTTAATTCCCATTTTATTGTTTTCAATAAAAATATTTTAAATGTTTAAAAAATAATTTTCAAATATAATCTTTTTTTCATTTCTACATCGTGATATATTAAAAATAATTACATATTTTTAAATTAGATTATAAAAAAATAGATTCATTGAATTAAATTAGATTACAACGTTTTAGATTTTAAAATTTTAAAAATTTTAACATATTTTTTATTAAAATTAAATACGACAATGGTGTGAAACTTGTAAAAATCACAAGTGTCACACACAGACGGACACACACGCACAAGCATTACGCTAAAAACAGTGCATTTGCAGCCTAGAGAACCCAAAACATGTAGATCATCGAAAACTATTTCCGACACTATTTCAATACATTTCCTATATATTATCATGTACTGCAGGGAAAAAAATCTGATGTGGGCAGCACATGACTTTCTTATATAATGCAATGAATTTACTACTTTTACAGTAAAAAAAAAGATTATTTTTATAGTAAATATTTATATTCTTTCCAAGACAACTTGGCAACATTTGAAAAAGTCGCCAAGTTGGCGACATTCCACCAAAATCGTCACCAAAATCTCGCCAGGCGGACGGAGAAATAAGTTATTCTTACAGCAGATAAATGACTATTGGCGTTCAAATAAAAAAATATTACTCAAAGTATCTTTTTTCATGAATGGAACGAGCAAGATCCACGAGAATGATGTCACTAAATTTATCGTATGGTATTACATATGAAAAGTGAACACGTTTCTCAATAGGAAATATATATTTTTTTATTTTATATGATTTTTTGATAATTTTTTGAAAAATATGCAATATCTCGAGAACGGTTCATGCTAGCGTTCTGAAATTTATGTCAATCGTTTTCTAATGAAAAATTACATAAGAAATGTTTATTTGTGTAACTTTATTAGTGGTTTTGATTTTTTGACTTTTTTTTCAAAATTTCACTCAAAAATTTAGGAGGGTTCTGAAAATCGATTGCGTATAAAAACAATAGGCTTCCAGTGTTTACGGATTGTAATTTTTGTACCAAATTTCATTCGAATCGGTCCATTCGTTCGTCAGTTATCATTTCCACAGACTCACTGACACACACACAGACAGACATCACCTCAAAAATGTTCGATTCGTAACCAGGGATGCTTGAAACGGGCTCTCCCGTCGAAAACTCGAATACGAATTTTCGACCCCGTCACAATACTTTCCTTATACATTATTGTATATAAGGAAAGTAATAAAAGGGGGGGTAAAATAGGGAAAAAGCACTCTCGATTAATAACATGACTTTTTCCTTTCATTTTATTACACAGAGGACAGACACACTTCGTGTTCTTAGGATTTTTTTCTTTTAATATCCGTTCTAATAAGCTTTACGGACATTCACTTCCAACACCTGTGCACCTTGATCATCCCAGCATAACATCCTGTCAGAGAGAAATCTTTTCATTAGAAGAAACAACTACTCGTTTCGCTTTATTACTGAGCTCTTCTTAACCATCCTCTTTTGATGGCGCGACTGGGATGTTGAGGTCTGGCGCTCTGCTGCACTTATAGCACAGTAAGTGCATCTGAAATGGAAGATACTATTTTAAGTTACAGAACAACTCGAATTGCACGTTTAAATAGCAGAATACACACGCTATAAAAATACCTGTCATTTGATTCTCATACATTCAAGTTTCATTGTATTCTACGTATCTCACAATCATTAACAGAATGAAAGAAGAAAAATTACATAAAATTATGTAAAACCTTTTTTTTTTCGATTTGTCCGCTTGTCCTTGGATGCATACAAATCGTATTCCCCCTCTTTCAATTAATATTATTCATTTTATACAACCTTCTAAGTTCACATAAATACTATACCATCTTCTAACAAAACGTATCTGTTCCAAGACCAGAACAGTGGAACTCACTATATATTGAATCAAGAATATTAAATTAATAATTCCCTCGATACGACAGGAATTATCTGTTGCATGAAAATAGACACTTTTGAGTTAAGTGGACAGAAGATTTGTGCTAAAAATGATAATGGAATAATGATGATATAATCGGGAGATTGACAACGCATAAATAAATATAGCAAAAACTCAAAAAGCATTTGAATGAAATTCGATAAAAACCTGCAATGTACTGCTGGTGTTAAAGAAATACATTAAAAAAGTATAAAGCATTTATTTCGTGTAAATATTGGTACATAAAGTACACGATTCAAAATAATTGGTCACGATAAAATGACAAAATTGCCTCCTCATAGTAATGCAGGACTTACAACGATATTTCATACTGTTTATGTTGATAAGGAAAAACTTAAGCAACGTAATTAAGCACAAATTAATAAACAATGTAGCATAGAACTGTTTAGAGGAAACGTTAGATCCCCTTCTTTAGAGCGAGACAAACCAACAACCTCGAAAACAAAAAGATGAAATTAGCATATTAGATTTGTTAGTCTGTCTTGCACTGAAGAAGGGGATCCAACGTATCCTCGAAACAATTGCATGTTGCATTATTTATTAATTTATGCTTAATTTCATTGCCTAAATCTGTCCTTATCCTTTGCACAAAGTGTTTTTAATAGGAATTCAATTGGTAATAAAAATGCATTGATCTTCAAAAGCTCTTCTATGCTCTTCAGAGTTTGGGAACGACATTTGAGGGCAGTAACATGTCTCCTTAGCGCATCCAGATGTGCTATGTAGTGTAAAGATCAGAAAACTTGGCTTTCCAATCTGTAAGTATGATTGTTACCGTTTGAAGATGTCAATTTATCTCGGTGTGAACGAGCATTATAAAATAAATGTATCTTTTATTGCACCCACATCAGTCCATACATAGGAATCGGCACCACATACCTATGCCTTGTAGCATTAATCGTTTCTCTAGGAAGCAAATACAGACCTGTACGTCCACCAAAAGACATGATCGCCAAACCATAACACTGTATGCTCCTTAATTTATAGAAACCGGTGTAGTACACTTAAATGAATATCAATTAAAATCAACTTTCAAAGTTTAAACTAATTAATGAAATTATGATTTCGACAAGAGCGATGATGATGAGCTTCAACAAAAGCGCAACCAGACCACAGATGCTGATTTATGCATTGTGAGCATGATTCCCAGAATTAGTTATAATTTTAAATTTAAAAAATTGAAAACGTGATAAAGAAAAAAGCGATCTGCTAACTTATTCAAGTTATCCAACTCTAAATTGACATAATACTGCAAAAATCAGATAATTTTCTTTTTGCAGGTAATGTTATTCATTTTGCTCTGTAACTTCAAAACAGAAACCTCTTAAAATATTTACTCTATTCCAATCAATATTTTCTACACATAAGTGACTTTTTAATCATAATTTGGTTTTGCACAAATAAAAAAAAATTACTTTCATTTTTAAACTCATTTTTAAAAATTATTATTTTTACTTTCCTTATATACATAATGTATAAGGAAAGGATTGTGACGGGGTCGAAAATTCGAATTCGAGTTTTCGACGGGAGAGCACGTTTCAGGCATCCCTGATCACGAATCAAACATTTTTGAAGTGATGTCTGTCTGTCTGTCTGTGTGTGTGTGTGTGTGTGTGTGAAAGTATGTGTGTGTGTGTATGAAAGTATGTGTGTGTGTGTGTGTGTGTGTGTGTGTGTGTGTGTGTGTGTGTGTCAGTGAGTCTGTGGAGACGATAACTGACGAACGAATGGACCGATTCGAACGAATATTTGGTACAAAAATCACAATCCGTAAACACTGGAAGCATATTGTTTTTATACGCAATCGAATGTTCAGAACCCCCCCCTTTCCTAAATTTTCGAGTGAAATTTTGAAAAAATCGTCAAAAAATCAAAACCACTAATAAAGTTACGCAAATAGACATTTCTTATGTAATTTTTCATTAGAAAACTATTAACATAAATTTTAAAACACTAACATGAACCGTTCTCGAGATATTGCACATTTTTCAAAAAAATTATCAAAAAGTCATATAAAATGAAAAATAAAAATGTTTCCTATTAAGAAACACGCTCACTTTTCATATGTACTACCATGCGATAAATTTGGTGGCATCATTCTCGTGGAACCTGCTCGTTCCATTCATGAAAAAGATACTTTGAGCAATACTTCTGTATTTGAACACCAGTAGTCATTTATCTGCTGTAAGAATAACTTATTTCTTCATGCATAACGCTTGGCGAGATTTTGGCGACGAAATTGGCGGAATGTCGCCAACTTGGCGACATTTTTAAATGTTGCCAAATTAACAAAATCTCGCCAAATGGATGAAAATGACGCTAAATCAATGGAAATGACGACTAATTGAAGAAATTTCAATATCTTGGAAAGAATATAAGTTTCTACTATAAGAATAACATTTTTTTAACTGTAAAAGTAGTAAATTCATTGCATTATATAAGGAAAGTCATGTGTTGCCCACATCAGATTTTTTTTAATTAACACAAAAGAAGATCTATATCCTACCTACACAGTGAATAATAGTTTTCATTTACTGTGTCCTTAAAATAACATTTCGCGGTTTTGATGATTTCTGAAACAATTTTATACATTGCAAACGCTCCCTCTGATGCGGGCACGTGTGTGAAAATATGACCGGTCATTTACCCCCGTATCACATTCTATCTATCTATCAACGATCTTATCATATAGAGAACATCCGTTTCAGTAAAATTACATAATGGTTCATACTTGCTCCTTTCATAATTTTTTTAACATGTGTCCAAGAATGGTATCCTAATCGTCTGTTGATCTTTCTTAAATTTTGGATAAAAACAATCATGTCAGCAACTATCGTTATGTTATCGGTAATATGAATACATGTTCGTTATTGGAAATAACGAGATCTATGGATTATCATAGATGTCATCGACATCGATATTTTAAAAATTCATGTGGAATAATAAATCATCCGATTTCTGCTAATAAGACGGTACAAAACAGACGAAACTCAGACTGTGGAAATTCGAACTCATATCGGACTGGTGAGGTCCATTGCTTTAATATGCGAAAGTCGTGTCCAAGTGGTCAGGATAGAAAAGTAAAATACGTCAATCTATATAAATAAAAATGAAAATCTGTCTGTCTGTCTGTCTGTTTGTCACACCATCACGGGAGAACGGCTGAACCGAATTTGATGAAATTTTGTGGGTAGCCCAGAAATAGCCCCACTTAAAATTATATCTGTGTTTTGAGTTTCTACGACCAGTGGTTCTCGAGATATTAGTAAAAAACAAAATTTTCGTTTGTCTCATCATCACGGAAAAACGGCTAATCCGAATTTAATGAAATTTGGTGAATAGCCTGGAAATATCCCCCCATACATTTTGTCCAAGTTTCGAGTTTCTAAGACCTGGGGTTGTCGAGATATTAATGAAAAACGGAACTTTTTCCTAGGAGTTCTACTCCCTAACTCCGTGGTTTATCCAAACGAAAAGCTTGAAAATCGTTTGAAAGTGAATTAAAATTTAATCTCTGAGTTTGATGGGAGATTTTTTGCGTTAATTAGTCACTTTCTGAAAAAATTAATTGCTTGAAACATGATTTAAAGGGGAAATCTATCTCCATGGTTCATGGTTTATTTAAAACAAGCTTTTGCGGAACATAGAGAAAGTTTTGAGAAGTATAGAGAAATCAAATTCGTTATTTAATTTCGCAGTTTATGTTATAAGACATGACATATTTAACATGTTATAAGATTCTATCTTATATCATGTTACTCAGAAACGCAATTACATTAAATCTGTCTGTTAATTTTAATAATTATTTTTTCGATTTGAATAATAAATAAATGGATATAAAAATATATTTTAGAAAAGAACGATTTGATTTTTCTTATAGCATTTTTGACTGGATAATATCAATTACGGTCTTCAGGTTTAAACATTATTATTATTGATATTTTCGGGGATTATTGATTCAAGGATTATTGATATTTTCAAGTTATTATGCAATTATTTTATTATGACAAAAATTGTTTAAACTCATATATTGTATGTTGTACGAATCTTCTACAAATACACGTGTATATCTTTTAATCTACGAGAATATAAGTTGTACAGGTATATTGACATATGTTTTGATATATATTTTCATATATTGGAATCAATTACGACCTTCTGGTATAAAGAGTACGGATATTATTGATGTTTTCAATTTATTACGTCATCTCTTTTATTTGGGCAAATATTTTTGAGACGCATATTGTAATACGGGTAATCTTCTACTAACACATTGGCATATTTTCTGATCTGCGACAATATAATTAGTACGGGGTTGCATATATTCATTCAATTCCTATTTTTTCTTCTGTAAATTTGCTTACAAAAGGGGGCAGGATGTTTTATTCTTCAGATCTGATCGTGAAGATAATTTTGCATAGTGAGAACATATATTCTTAAACTTCTCTTTAGGAGCAATAAATTTAATATTTTAACATAATTTGCACATGATTGCGAGCTATAAGTTTCTTTAAATTATACACTCCGTACGAATAACGGGTGTGCTGTTAGTGGTTAATAAATTTTAACATTTTAGGAGGATATATCATGTTGCTCGGCATCGCAATTAAATTAAATGTGTTTGTTAATGTTTTTATTATTTTTTTTCGATTTAAATAATAAATAAATGGATAAATGGATATAAAAGTATATCTTATGAATGGACGGTTTGATTTTTCTTTTAATTATATTAATTGCTGACTGCGTACATCAATTTCATTTATTTTGGCAAAGAGTTTTCAAGCTTATATCGTATTTAGCTACTAAACTCATTTATTGTGTTTAGCCAATAAATTCATATAGTCGATTGTTGAAACAGAAAAAGAGTAGAGCGGGAATATCTTCTAATACAATTGTAGTGTTTTCATTTAGTATATTGAAACGGGATAAGAATGTTTCATTCAGATCTGCAAATTCAAAGCTACGAATTTGGAGGGATATCGCTAATTTGACAACTTTTCTTAAACTTTGACAAATTGACGGAAATATCGCCAAATTGATATAAACGACACACAAACAGCTGCCATAAACCTTCGGGTTGGTCGTGTGGCTTGGGTCTTCTACATATCAATGAAATTTTTTTTTGTTTTGTTAGAAGAGAGTACTGAAATGATGTTTGGTTAGCATTTATCTGTCAGACCAACCATCCTACTTAGTAATACATTTAGCGAATTTTTAAAATGTCACCAAATTGATAAAAATGTTTTCAAATCTATAAAAATATCTTGAAATTGATTAAATTGCGCTGCATAAATGATATTAATTGTTTTTTGTTAGGGGATAGTATTGTGATGATATTTCGTCAATTTGTCGCAAAGTGGAACTGTCAGTTCTACAGTCCCACTTGGCGATAAATTTGGCGATTTTTTAAAATGTCGCTAATTTGACGAAACTGTCGCCAAATGTTCCATAGAAATATAATTATTTAGACGATATTTTTTCTACCAATTTATTTGAAGCAAATGATATCATGTCGCTTAGCAACGGATTTAAATCCAATGTGTTTATGCGGCAGACGATTTTTATTAAATCCTTTCCGATTTGAATAATGAAGATATGTATATAAAATAAATTTCATTGCCATTTCATTTTGGACTGGATAATATCAATTATACTCTTCAGGTTTAAACATTATTATTATTGATATTTTCCGGAATTATTGATTCAGTGATTATTGATATTTTTAAGTTATTACGCCATTGTTTTATTGCGGCAAAAATTGCTGACACACGCATATTGTACGTTGTACGAGTAATCTTCTAGGAATGCACGGGTATATCTTCTAACCTACGAGAATATAAGTAGTACAGGTATATTGGCATATATTTTGACATATATTGGCATATATATTGGAATCAAGTACAGTCTTCTGGTATGAAGATTACGGGGATTAATTATATATTCAATTTATTACGTCGTCTGTTGTATTTTACCAAAAAACATTTGAGACTCATATTGCAAAACGGGTAATCTTCTACTAATAATCGGACATTATAAGTAGTACGTGTATATCTTCCCATATAATTTTAGCACTTTAATTTCGACATATATTGGAATAAATTACTGTCTTCAGATTTAAAGATTACGGGTTTATTGGTATTTTCAATTTATACATGTAATCTACTAATACAGGTTATATTTTCTAATATTCGCGTATATAATTAGTACGGGTCCCATACAATTTTAACGCTTTTATTTTGCATATATTGATTCAATTCCATATTTTTTTTTTATATTTGCTTACGTAAGGGGTCCAAGATGTTTCATTCTTCAGATATGTCAATGAAGATAATTTTATATAGCGAGAACAGAGATTCTTAAACTTCTTTTTAAGAGCATTATATTAAATATTTTAACAGAATATTATGATTAAACATGTCATTTAGTATACTATAAGAATTTGGGCATGATTATGAATTTCATGTTTCTTTATATTATATACTCCGTACGAAGAACGGGTATGCTGCTAGTATATAAATAAAATTGAAAATCTGTCTGTCTGTCTGTCTGTCTGTCTGTTTGTCCCATCATCACGGGAGAACGGCTGAACCGAATTTGATGAAATTTTGTGGGTGGCCTAGAAATAGCCCCACTTAAAATTTAGTCCGTGATTTGAGTTTCTACGACCAGTGGTTCTCGAGATATTAGTAAAAAACGAAAGTTTCGTTTGTCTCATCATCACTGGAAAACGGCTGAACCGAATTTAATGAAATTTTGTGGATAGCCTTGAAATAGCCCCCCATAAATTTTGTCCAAGTTTCGAGTTTCTAAGACCAGGTGTTGTCGAGATATTAATGAAAAACGGAACTTTTTCTTAGGAGATCTACTCTCCAACTCCGTGGCTTATCCAAACAGAAAGGATGATAATCGTTTGTTTTAAACGCCAAAATGAAATAAAACTTTATTTCCGAGTTTGGTGCAGGATTTTTGCATTAATTAGTCACTATAGGAGAACATAAATTGTTTGAAACATGAATTTAAATGGAAAAATCTACCTCCATGGTTCATCTCTCACAAGCTTTTACTCAACGATGTAAAGTATAAAGAAATCAAAATGGCTATTTAATTTCGCATTTTATGAGGAAGATTCTATCTTATATCATGTTGCTCGGCAACGGAATGAAATTAAATGTTTTGTTAATATCAATTATTATTTTTTTATTTGTATAATAAATAAATGGATGTAAAAATATAAAATGAACGGTTCGATTGTTCTTTTAATTATATATATTGCGGACTGCTTACATCACTTTCATTTATTTTAGCAAAGAGGTTTCAAGCTCATATATTGTGTTTAGCTAATAAACTCATATATTGTGTTTACCCAATAAATTCATTTGGCCGATTGTTGAAGCAGAAAAAGAGTAGAACGGGTGTATGTATCTTCTAATACAATTTTAGTATTTTATTTAGTATATACAAACGGAGATCAGAATATTTTATTCTTCAGATCTGCACATTCAGAGCTACGAATTTAGCAGAATATCTTTATATAACTTGGTAACTTTTCTTAAACTTTAACAAATTAGCGGACATGTCTCCAAATTGATAAAAATGGCCCAAATCAATGAAATTAAATTTGTTTTTTTAGAATAGAGTACTGAAATGGTGTTTTTGTAGAATTTGCCGGTCAGTCCATCCATCCTACTTAGTAACACATTTAACGAATTTTTTTAATATCACCATATTGATAAAAATATTTGTAAATCCATAAAAATATTATGGAATGGATAAAATCGCGCTTAATAAATGAAATTAATTGTGTTTTGTTAGGGGATAGTATTGTGATGATGTTTCGTAAATTTATCGCAAAATGGGACTATGAGTTCTACAGTCCCACTTGGCGATGAATTTGGCGATTTTTTAATTTATAGTTAAATTAACGAAAATGTCGCCAAACCTTCCATGGAGATCGAATTATTCAGACGATATAATTTCCATCAATTTATTTGAAGCAAATGATATCATGTCGCTTAGCGACGGATCCAATGTGTTATGCGACATACGATTTTTATTAAATCTTTTCAGATTTGAATAATAAAAATATGTATATAAATTAAATTCCATTGGCATTGCATTGTTGACTGGATAATATCAATTACGGTCTTCAGTTTTAAACATCATTATTATTGATATTTTCGGGGACTGTTGATTCAGGGATTATTGATATTTTCAAATTATTATGCCATTGTTTTCTTATGACGAAAATTGTTGAAACTCATATATAGTACGTTGTACGAGTATCTTCTACAAATGCACTGGTATATCTTCTAATCTACGAGAATATAAGTAGTATAGGTATATTGGCATATATTTTGATATATATTGGCATATATTGGAATCAATTACGACCTTCTGGTATTAAGATTACGGGGATTTTTGATACTTACAATTTATTACATCATCTCTTTTATTTTGGCAAATATTTTTGAGACTCATATTGCAATACGGGTAAGCTTCTATTAACACACTGGCATATTTTCTAATCTGCGACAATATAAGTAGTACGGGGTTGCATATATTGCTTCAATTCTTTTCTTTTTTGTAAATTTTTTTTCTTTTTTTTTTTTTGTAAATGTGCTTACAAAAGGGACCAGGATGTTTTATTCTTCAGATCTGCCCATGAAGATAATTTTGCATAGTGAGAACAGATATTCTTAAACTTCTCTTTATGAGCAATAAATTTAATATTTTAACAAAATGTGCACATGATTGCGAATTATAAGTTTTTTTATATTATATACTCCGTACGAAGAACGGGTATGCTGCTAGTCTATATAAATAAAATTGAAAATCTGTCTGTCTTTCTGTCTGTCTGTCTGTCTGTCTGTCTGTCTGTCTGTTTGTCCCATCATCACGGGAGAACGGCTGAACCGAATTTGATGAAATTTTGTGGGTAGCCTAGAAATAGCCCCACTTAAAATTTAGTCTATGTTTGAAATTTCTACAACCAGTGGTTCTCGAGATATTAGTAAAAAACGAAACTTTCGTTTATCTCATCATCACGAGAGAACGGCTGAACCGAATTTAATGAAATTTTGTAGGTGGCCTTGAAATAGCCCCCCATAAATTTTACTCCAGTTTCGAGTTTCTAAGGCCAGGGGTTGTCGAGATATTAATGAAAAACGGAACTTTTTTTATAGGAGTTCTACTCTCCAACTCCGTGGTTTATCCAAACGCAAAGGATAAAAATCGTTTGTTTAAAACGTCAAAGGGAATTAAAACTTTATTTTTGAGTTTGATGCAGGATTTTTGCATTAAATAGTCACTATCTGAAAGCATGAATTGTTTGAAACATGAATTTAAATGGAAAAATCTACCTCCATGTTTTGTATTTCACAAGCTTTTACTCAACGATTAGAAGTATAAAGATATTAAAATGGTTATTTAATTTCGCATTTTATGAGGAAGATTCTATCTTATATCGTGTTGCTCGGCCAAGGAATGAAATTAAATATGTTTGCTAATGATTATTATTATTTTTTCGATTTGAATATTAAATAAATGGGTATTAAAATATATCTTATAAATGAACGGTTTGATTTTTTTTAATTATATTAATTGCGAACTGCATACACCACTTTCATTTATTTTAGCAAAGAGGTTTTAAGCTTATATATTGTGTTTAGCTAATAAACTCATATTTTGTTTACCCAATAAATTCATTTATCCAATTGTTTAAACAGAAAAAGAGTAGAATGGGTATATCTTCTACCAATATTTTAGTGTTTCAATTTAGTATATACAAACTGGATCACGATATTTTATTCAGATCTGCGAATTTAGAGCTACGAATTTGGCTGGATATCGTTAACTTGGCAAATTACATAAAAGTTACCAAAATGATTGAAATGTCCCCAAATTGATAAAAATGACGTAAATCAATGAAATTTATTTTGTTTTGTTAAAAGAAAGTACTGAAATGGTGTTTCGTTAGCATTTGCCTGTCAGTCCAACCGCCCTACTTAGTAACACATTTAGCAAATTTTTAAAATGTCACCAAATTGATAAAAATATTTATAAATCCATAAACATATTTTGAAATTGATAAATTGCCCTAAATAAACGAAATTGTGTTTTTTGGGGGGATAATATTTTGATGATGGTTCGTCAATTTATCGCCAAGTGGGACTGTCAGTTCTACAGTCCCACTTGGCGATAAATTTGGCGATTTTTTAAAATGTCGCCAAACTTTCATTAGAGATATTCAGACGATATTTTGACCACCAATTTATTTGAAGCAAATCATAACATGTCGCTTAACAACGGATTTAAATTTAATGTGTTTATAAGGAAGAAGATTTTTATTAAATCTTTTCCGATTTTAATGATGAAGATATGTATATAAAATAAATTTCATTGCCATCGTATTTTTGACTGGATAATATCAATTACGATCTTCATGTTTAAACATTATTATTATTGATGTTTTCGGGGATTATTGATTCAGAGATTATTGATATGTTCAATTTCTTATGGCATTATTTTATTGCGCAAAAATTGTTGAAACTCATATATTGTACGTTGTACGAGTAATCTTCTACAAATGCACGGGTATATCTTCTAATCTAAGAGAATATAAGTAGTACATGTATATTGGAATATATTGGAATCAAGCCTTCCGGTATGAAGATGGCAGGGATTATTGATATTTTTAATTTATTAAGTAATCTGTTATATATTGGTAAAAAAATTTCTGACTACATATTATAATACGGGTAATCTTTTACTAACACTAGGACATATCTTCTAATCTATGACATTATAAGTAGTACGGGTTTATCTTCCCATATAATTTTAGCACTTTCATTTGGGCACATATTAGAATTAATTATTGCCTACTGATTTAAAGATTACGGATTTATTGATATTTTCAATTTACATATGTAATCTACTAATACAGGTTATATCTTCTAATATTCGCGTATATAAGTAGTACGGGTCCCATACAATACGCTATTATTTTGCATATATTGATTCAATTCCATACTTTTTATAAATTTGCTTAGAAAAAGGCCAGGATATTTTATTCTTCAGATCTACCCGTGAAGATAATTTTGAATAACGAGAACAGCCATTCCTTAACTTCTTTTTAGGAGCATTATGTTAAATATTTTAACAGAATATTTTGATTAAAAATGCCATTTAGTATACTATAGGAATTTGCACATAATTGTGAATTTTAAGTTTATTTATATTATATACTCCGTACGAAGAACGGGTATGCTGCTAGTTTATTAATAAATTTCGATGTTCTGGTATTTTAAGGTAATTCGAATAAATTTTGCAATAAAACGCCCTAAAATATGGTTTATTCAATGTGTCAAATCCTTCCTGAGCCCATGCAACTCGGTCGGTAGAGGAATTAGCCTCGAAATACAGTGCCTAATGCGAGGTCTGGTTGATACTTTTTGATGGGGTTTTTTTTTTTATATAAAAATGAGATTTTAAGAATTTTTGAAGAAAATAGGTTGAAAATTGAAATTTTTCTAGTATAAATTGTAGGATATTAAATTTTAAAAACATACTTTAATATATATTTCGTCTAGCCTTTTTGACCAGTTTTTGCCTCAGTGTTCCATGTGTCACATTGTTGTTTGTTTTTCTTCTATTCATAAATCCTAGTATATAAGATATATAATCTATAAGATATATAAAGTATATAAGATCTGTGGAGACGATAACTGACAAACGAATGGACCGATTCGAACGAAATTTGGTACAAAAATCACAATCCGTAAACACTGGAAGCTTATTGTTTTTATACGCAATCGAATGTTCAGAACCCGCCTAAATTTTCGAATGAAATTTTGAAAAAATCGTCAAAAAATCAAAACCTCTAATAAAGTTACGCAAATAGACATTTCTTATGTAATTTTTCATTACAAAACGACTGGCATAAATTTTAGAACGCTAACATGAATCGTTCTCGAGATATTGCACATTTTTCGAAAAAATTATCAAAAAGTTATATAAAATAAAAAATAAAAATATTTCCTATTGAGAAACATGTTCACTTTTCATATGTAATACCATGCGATAAATTGGGTGACATCATTCTCGTGGATCTAGCTCGTTCCATTCATGAAAAAAGATACTTTGAGTAATACTTTTGTATTTGAACGCCAATAGTCATTTACCTGCTTTATGAATAACTTATTTCTCCGTCCATAACGCTTGGCGAGATTTTGGCGACAAATTTGGCGGAATGTCGCCAACTTGGCGAAATTTTTAAATGTTGCCAAATTAACGAAAATCTCGCAAAATGGATAAAAATGGCGCTAAATCAATGAAAATGACGACTAATTGAAGAAAATTCAATATCTTGGAAAGAATATAAGTATCTACTATAAGAAAAACATTTTTTTAAACTGTAAAAGTAGTAAATTCATTGCATTATATAAGGAAAGTCATGTCTTGCCCACATCAGATTTTTTAATATATGCTGAAGCAATGAACAGCTTCTCAAACTATTTTAACATATTTGAAAATAATTTTCATTCAATTACGTATGGCTGACAAAATTTAAGTAAAACTAGTGGAGCTTCAAAGAGAAGAAGAGCGGAGTAGAGCAGAGAGAGAAAGAAAGAGTGAGAGATTAACGAAAATGTCAATTTTTTCACTTATGGTCCCCCAAAAGTTTTAGTTTTAGGAAAATTAAAACTTTGGTGACCCTTTTACATGTTTTGCTTAAGGAACTCACATTTTCTAGTTAAGCCCCTGCCCTCAAGTAGTTCAATTACTAGAGTGCTAATCTCAGGATCCAGAGGGGAGAGGGGGCTCCCTTCTTACGCATCATGTCATATTAGTTTTAAAGATAACTTCGTAGAGGTCAGAACATAAAATATTAATACATATTTCGAGAAATATCTTTGTTATCCATATTTTTTGAGCAAATAGCAATATGTTTGTATTCAAGTCGTGACAGATCCGTTTTAATGTACATCGTTCGAGTCGAATATTCACAAACGGGGTTCGAAACAGAGGCCTGAAAAATAAGCCTGGCCTACTCTCTAATACTATATAAAAAAAAAAGTCATTCTCTCTGTATACCTATCTGCCTGTCTTAACAAAATTGTTGATAATTTGGCAGTCTTAGCGACTAATTTGGCAAAATAACGTCAACTTTGGAACTTTTGAAATTGTCACCAAATTGAAGAAAATTTAAAATCTCGTAAGTGTGTTTAATGTCTTTGGTAATCCCTGTCATTTTGCGAAAATTGTTAATTTTATATCCTGGATTCAAGATACAGCGAATTTCACTCTTTATGGGACAAGTACGTTTTGCTATGAAGTCTAAGGTGAATGAATTTTTATTTGCTGAAGGATGGTATAGTAGTTATGTTTAGAAAGGGGGTCGTTGTTGTTGTTGTTGTTACCCAGACCGTCCGACCTACCAGAGAGGTAGAAAGGGGGTCATATAATAATTAATAATATTGATCGGGAGAGTTGTGTGATCTGTATGTGTCTGTATGATATTAAAAGCGCCAAGGGCTGCAGACGATCTCAGTCATATAATGGGCTCAACATATAGTATAGATAGAATACTGACTGCTGCTTGCAAAGTTAATTTAACGTGAAAAGAAATGCCCTTTGTGCTAAGGTTGCATGCACCGCTGCACGTGCGCTTGAAAGCTGTCGTAAGAAAATGAATGAGAATTCAAAAAGCCCAATTCCTGTTGATTTTCATTTCTGCAGACCATTATAGAACACAATATCTATGAGATTTATTATTACCTCATCTTTCAATAATATGATTTCATTTTTCACTTTTGCGCGTGCTTATAATATGATTAAAAACTCTTCTTCATTTTTCAATTTTCGTTACTTCTTGGAATAAACAGAACTTGATGACAAGCATTAATCGTTGAGGTATATTTGTTTCTTTTGGGTCTGAACACCGAAAACGCATTCCAGCAGGGATTATAATGTAATTTGAAAAATATAAACACTTCTCTCTTGGAATTCTGATCTTAAATTGTTTTCTGAAAACTCATTACTGCGGGTGGAACTCGATTATATTTTTCCTTCTGTGTTACATTTTTTTACTTGTGTGATTCTTTCAACAGTGGGAACTTCCAGGAAATCTTAGGAATTTGAAATTATGGAGTAAATTACAATCTAAGCGGTTTGGAACCATTGTGTTGTTATTGTACTGTTACTTTTATTTGTCATTTCCGAACAAACGTTAATTGTTTCCTTAAATGAGAATTTTTGCAGATACAAAAGTAGAGTCCAAAATTTCCCTCTTTTTACTCTGTGAATGAAAATGTTGAGACAACGTATGTGTTTATATAAGAACCGATGAACCATACCATGGCATATTCAGAAAGTATACCCTTTTTTAAAATTTAAAATTATTGGAAATTACTACAATTATTACAAATATATAAAATTTTGCCTTTAGATATAAGTTATTTCTGAACGTATTTTTCCATCCCTTTAAATTTTAATTTAACCTTTTATTTTTTGGAATGAGATGAGTTTGAGTGATATATTTTTTAAACCTTATCAGCGTAAATAATATTTAATTATTAAATCCATAAATTCGTAGTATCTTAAAAAATTTATGTTCATATTTCAAAAATACATATTCTCTCATTTTTAAGATGTGATTCCCCATAACTTGTTTTGGAGTGTAAAATCCCCTCCCCCTGTCCCTTTTCCTTAATGTCTGCTGATCAAAATGTCACAAAATCTAACTTGTGTATTCAATGTGCTCTTTATACTTTAACACATGCATTTTTCTCTTTCTAAATTATGGTAATAATGAATTACATTTGTTTAAATGTCAAAAACTATACTTTATAGCCATTCGAGGGCGCGGTAGCCCAGTGGTTAGCGAGCGGGAATTGCACTCGGTAGGCCCGGGTTCGATTCCCTCCGCTGCCAAAACTGCCGCCGTGTTCACGCGGAGTACGATCACGTTAAACATGTGGGTCCGTAAGTCCTTCCGAGAGGTTGGTGGTAGGGGAAGGAGGGTACAGTCCCTGTGGATGCCTCCCCCACAGGGTCCCGGTATAAATTGGATGGCTCTTCCCGGCCGTCCAAACAGTTACCTTACACCTTTCTGGTACGGCCGGCTAATCGGTTGCTCATGTCCCTGTTGACGAGCCGGTCGGCCTGGGTCTTCAACACCTTTCTGGTAGGTCGGACGGTCTGGGTCTCAACAACAACTTCACAGCCATCCATTTTTAATAATAATTTACTGCTTTTGAAGTAATTGAAGCAATTAAAAAACATACCGTAATTTTTACATTAGAAAGTATCAATTTTATCTAAAAATACCTTATGCTGATATTTTCAAAAAATCAAGCACTGGACAATATAACCTAAGAAACCTCAAACTTTCTACTCAGGCTTTCACTAAATACGTTTGTGAAAAAGTATCTTGAATTATGTGCATACAGGGTAAACAGATGGTTACAAGGTTTAAACCTCTCAGAAATAGATAGATAAAAATATTTTTTCATAAAAGTAAAGTTAAATCTCATGTGGGGGGGGGGGGGGCAGAAAAACTTAAAATCTGAAGTTCTGTACAATCACTTTATTGAAAAATATCAAATTAGAAAAATATTTTGCTATTTAATTATCTACCTGCATTGGTTTTCATACCTGCACAATTCATGGAGCTAATTATTCTAGAAATTTGTGACTTAATTCATTATACCACTGAATTTGAAATAAAAAATCTCATTAAAATTAGTGATTGTCTCTAAATGCATAATTTGAGTTAAACAATAGGTTAATAAACAATGTTATAAAGGTTATGTTAAAATTATAGGTTATGGTATAACATTATAGGGTGGTATAAAATTATAGGTTAAACAATGTTATAAATTATTTCTAAAATACGAATATAAATTTTATACTTGGTTAGCAAAGGTTCGCAAATTTCATACTTGGTTAGCAAAAGCAAAGGTTCATGATCACTGATAAATGTAATTTGAAATACAGTTTTCACCCGCAATCTTGGAAACAAGACACCCGAAGACAGTCTTCTGCATTTTTCTTGCAAAACCTTCAGTATATTAAAATTTACATTATTATTCAAAATAAAAATTAAATTCCCTATAGAAAGAGCATCGCAATTTCTTTTATAACTTTAACCTTTTTTTTTTCACCTACACAATGAATGGTTAATCAAGAGCCGAGTTTACTAAAATGTGTGGATTTTATTTATTTCTCAAACCATTTCAACAATTTAAATGTAAAAGAAGATACCTTATTATATACGTGTTTTGAGGAGATGTTCAGGAGATGCAAAATTGAATGTTTTATGTCATTTTCATCCAGCTTTTGCAAATCTCATACAGAACCGTAAACGGAAGAGAAAATAACTATTGCTAAATTGTGCAGAAGAAATGGAAATGAAAGTCTATAAAACATGTTATAACCAATGAAACTATATAAAAAGTGCCTCTTTAGAAGCAACACACCACACAAAATTAATAGTGTTGACCGGTTTCGAAGGCAAACAGATCAGAACAAGCACGGATTCGTCAGAACAAACAAAACCTCGTCATGGACAAACAAGGCTTAGTCAGGACAAACAAGAAACAAGGCTTCATCAGGACAAGCAAAAGACACAACCTTTACTAGTCAGAGCTAAATTGGCAACTGAAACCGAAACGGGCCAACAATAGTCATTTTGTATTGTATGCTGCTTTTAACGAAATTTTGTTTTAAGTTTTATTACAAAAGCAGCAGTTTGAGCTATACGTAAGTTGTAATCATTCTGCAAACTTTTCACTGCTCGGTTGTAAATAAGCAGTTGTATAAAATTATATTTTATTTATTTATTATAACGATAACTTTGATACACTGAAAACACTTTGGCACAAATTATGTTTTATTTATTTATTATAACGTACTTTTGATACACTTTGGCAATTATTACGTTCACGTAATAATTGCCAAACACTGTTTTCGGTCTCATGAAGGTGGGGGGGGGGGTCCAAAATGGCGTGCGACAAACAAGTCAAGAGTTGCATTATAATCTCACTAAATAAATACTAATACTGCAAATCCATACTAGTTTCATAAAAACAAAAGATTATTCTGCTTTCGTATAACTCCACTAATAGACTGTACCGTTTCCTTAAATGACCTGAAATCTGCAGAAACATTTACGTGACATTTTAGCAGCTAGTTACTTATGATCTGCATCGTATAATGGAGACACGCCAGCGGTTTTATTTATAAGAAAAACAAATATTATGTCCTGATGTGAACCACACCCGTACTTATGCACTAACAGGTCTCGCTAACGATTTTCCTAATGCAATTCTAGACACTGAAACAACACGAGTCGGAAAACAACTTATTCCACCTCTAGAAAACTCCTCAGTTAACTACAGCCTGTACAGATATTTTTGCCATGTCATGCTGGGAGAGCACAGTCATAACAAAAACCTAAAGGAAAGTCAATATGCTATGTGACAGTCCTAGAAATCCGAGTGATTCGGATATTTGCGGCAAGAGTGTGATTTACGTGATTTAGTGTCTGAAATGCGCAATAGAAACGTCTATAATTCACACTGAGTTAACGCACGGTGGTCATGCAATTTTGCGGCCGTTTCGAAGTGAGGTAATGATGTGGGCCGACTCAAGTATTGCGCGGTTTGAAAGAGTTACAGTAGTAATGCATTGTTATGCCGTATTTTCTGAGTTGCCGAGTGTAGTTTCATAATATATAAGCACGAATTTGAAGATATGGAAAACTTTATAGCTTTATTTAAACCATAAATAAGCGGAAGTATGAATATGAACTAAATATAAATAACAACTTTCCAACTGTCTGAATAAAAAAAAAAACTGAAAGGACTAATTATATATAATCTAAAAAGACAAATTAAATATTATACTCAATATCTGAAAGGACTAATTACATATGTTTAAACACGTTGATTAATTGTTTGTTTTTATCAGGAGGCCGTAAATCCTGATACAGGAACTTGAGTGAAAATGAACCAAATTTGAGGGTGGGGGTGAATACATTAATATTTTAGAAGAAGATAATTAAAATTAATTATTTTTAAGATATCTCATAATAACTGATAATTATCATGGTCATCTCTCTAAACTAAAATAAAACTTATGTATAGTGGATTTTGATCAATTAAAATTGCCAGAAGCTGTTAGCTAAAAGAAAATTAATTATAATTAATTAGTGAATTTTACCTAATCAAATAAAAGTTTAGAGGTGGGCCCAAACATAATTTATTTATATAAACATTCGTATTAATTGTATATAATGCAAGAACTTTATAAGAAGTCCAAGTATGGAAGTATAATTTTCAAGATAACAGGTCGTTTATTCATGATAAAACATCCACTAATGTAGTTTAAACATATACTGCAAAAAACACATGTTCAATGTTTATTAATATAACTATACTGTGCGCGGTGACATACTTTGTAACCAATACACGTAATACCATCTTACAGTTCATATAATTAAACATAATCATAATTTGTATCTTGAACCGATATTATAGAGATTCTTCGTTTAGGTTGAAAGTTAAAATATATTATTAAATTCCAGTTTTTTCGATGATAACCTCTGTTCTTTTTCTTAAATTTTATAATGTTGACCATTATCCTACTGAGTATTACTACGATTATACTTAATATGGTCGTATTCTTCATAAAATTAAATCTTAATACTATTACATTGGAAATTGTCTGTATTAAAATTAATTGTCGGTTATTAAAAGAACTATTCCTATTATTTTACTTAAATAAATCTTCCTTCGAAAACTCAAATTCGAATTTCCGACCTCTATCACAATACTTTCCCCATAGATTAATTTTACTATGTGTGCAGGGAAAATAACAAAGAAAGAAAAAATATTTTGAATCTGTGGCAAAAGTCATGTACTGCCAAAATAAGATTTTTTAAAATTTCTATTTATATATCGTCTTCAAATCAAATCATTTCATAACATACTACAACTACTCAGCAAATATCGTTTTCATTCCACAATGTTAGTCCTGCCGCCAGTGAAAAATGAAGCAAGTCACATATGAATTTACGAACTATACATTCGGGTACAAAACAGTTAGCTTACCCCCCCCCCCCCCCCCCGAAACATAAAAACATGCATACACGGACCACGACTAATGCCCTTGAATGCAAATGTCTGAAATATTTTCGAAGTCTGGGTGCTTTCATAGAGGATTCCATTTTTATGCCCCTTATTTAGTACGGCTCGTGCTTAAACGATTGGTTTCACCGTGACCAACGAATAAAAAAGCGGGACGGATGGCACACGACCTCCGGGCTAGTGGGAGTTTGGCAGCCATAAACATCGTGGGATGACGGCAGCACTGTGGCGTGAGAGAATTATTTAATAGAAAAAGGGGTGTATAAAAAAAACTTTTATGCCTTGTTGTTTTCAATTAGAAATATGAGCAGTAGAGTACGCACAAATTTTATGAGACGTTTCTTATCAGTTATAAAAATCAGCACAAAAGATATACAGGATTCCTAGAAGTCTTTAAGCACCTCAATAATTTTGAAAGGAAATGTCCATGAGTGTGCACGTTGGTCTGTCTACAGTAAAGCAACCATGCCCGATGGAATAAAAGGGAGTGCGACCCCATTAGCGGAGAATATAAAATTAGGACAGCGAACTGGGTAACAAAGCTAAATATACGTAAAAAGCCAGTGCAAAAGTTATGGATCATTATCAAATTAATACGAATTGAAACTAGAACGAACGAAACGCGTAGATGGAAGGCAATAAATGCATGTCAAAAAGTTGTATCATCAGGACTTCTAAGGCGGTGACATCTGCAATACTTGTTAGAATACTCGTCATATTCTTTATGGAATTCACATGTGCAGTATCTCTAATGTAGGGCATTTTAAACTTGCTCTACACTATATAATGTAAGTGTTGTCTTTTGTACCATTCTTGAATAGGATAGCAATTCTTCAATACCATATATTGTGTCAAATAGATGCCTTAAGTAACAGTTTCGTTGCTGATTCCTACTCATTAAACTATGTTCTACAACTTTGTAATTGGTTCATTGTTTAAACAATATGACTCTTAAACCACTCCCTTGGCGACGCCATTGCTATGTAAATATTTATCATACAGTACAGCAGTGCACACGCCCCTTTCAGTGGCAGGAGCCGTAAACTACTCATTAGACAGGTTACAGAAAAACCATTGGCTAACTGGTAGCACTGAAAACACAATTCTAGTTAAACCAATGTCTAAAACAAACCCAAACCAGAAAAATTCCTCGCATACTTTCATGGAATAAAAAAAATAAACATACCACTGTTTTATTCCAAAACCAACTCACAAAACTTAAGATATTTATTCTCTGTACCGCATGCAAATAGCGGTTCAATGTAGATGCGGCTCTAAAATCCTGCAGAAACTATGGGGGTGATTTTTTACGGCCTCCTCTTTCCAACAAAGAAAAGTGGAGCCCATGCATATACACGGGCACCATGCTCTTTTCCGTTCAGAAGTCCCCATAATGCAAATTGCATTAAAGGAAAGCGTTTCGAAAGTCAACGGACCGTTTTGTGGCGGTACTTGTAGAAGATAAGATGCGGGTAAAGCCAGTATAAGAGCCAATAGAAAGAGAGAAAGAGTTACGGAGCTAGTTTCGGTAAAAAATATTCACGATGGAATTTTTTAAGCGCGAAAAATATCTAGAGTTTGAGATTTTAGACTTTTTCATACATTCACATTCGATGTTGTTTAGTCCTACTTAAGTTATAATTAGTATCAGAATGACAAGGAAATGTATGTTTTATGTGATTTCGTTCAACGTCATTCTTTTGAAAATTATCTTAATTCCTTTTCCTTTTCCAGTTGGCGATGGGAAAATCACATTGATATTGAATGCATTCGGCTGTTTAGATTGCCCAAGGCATGGATATCCCAGTTGTTATGGCAAGCCGATCGCAATCGGGAGGACCCGAATTCGATTCCAGACGCCGCGCAAAACCATTCCCGTGTCTATGTGAAATTTTGTCCTGATAAATCATTAGGTAAAGATGGTTGGTAGGAGAGAGATGGTATGATTCCCGTGGTTGTCATGCGTATGGGGTTCCGATAATTCGGTCTAAATTGTGTTTCCAGACAGTCCAAACCGATACCTTACGCCGTCTGGCAAGTCGGACGGTCTAAGCAGAATGAAAAAATAAACTGTCTCTCAATTTCCCGAATAGACTATTAGCGTTGATATTCGGGTCCCAAACAAACATATGTATACATTTTTTAATGATTTTGTGTTAACATAATTGTTTACAAATTTTAGTAGAAAAAATATTGATACTAATGCTTCTAGTTTAATGTGAAATTGGGGGTTTCCTCTTTAAACACAACTGTTGGAGCCCGAGAAGTATGTATATGAAAGGCGTCAAGTGTTCATGCTTGGCGATGCAACTGGTTGTCAGTTTTAAATGTGAAGTTGTGGAGATGGAATTCAAACTTTGTAACGATAGCAAACACAAGTAAATGACTCGTTGCTCTCATTATTCCATTTCGATAGTCTGTAATAAAGGTATGAATAAGTATCACAGTACCCTTTTATAGACATACAGTCCACGACGCATATAGAAAGACTCAATTTGGTTATGCTTGATTCATCCTCCATTTGTGGTCTGTCCGCGAGCATATACTTCTCGGGTTCCAAAAACTTATTCTGTGGCCGCACTTATAAACATACGCGTGTTCTTTCTCCACATTCCACAGCTTATTTTTCTGTTTAATTTCTATATTCGTTAAACACGAAAATGCTCGATCACACAATTTTAACGTTAAGAATCATATCGATAGGTTTATAGCTTTCTGAAAAATAACAGGAAATGAACACAGTACTCACTGTAACGTAAACCTGCAATTTTTAAACGCTTGAACAGAAACAAAATAAAAGGTAGTGAATAGTCGCCCGACCTTGTGATAGCAAAACGATGTCTCTTGAGAAACAGCATTCTGAGATAAAAAGTTGTTGTTGAGACCCAGACCGTCCAACCTACCAGAAAGGTGTAAGGTAACCGTTTGGACGGCCGGGAAGTGCCACCAAATTTAAACCGGAACCCAGTGGGGGAGGCATCCACAGGGACCGTTCCCTCCTTCCCCTACCACCAACCTCTCCGAAGGACTTACGGACCCACATGTTTAACGTGATCGTACTCTGCATGAGCACGGCGGCAGTTGTGACAGCGTGCAAATCCATCGCGCAAACCACCGGGCTACCGCGCCCGAAAGGTAAAAAGTGTCCCTGAGATAAAAAGTGTCAAACCTTTTTTTTTCTTTTTTTTTCAAATAGATCAATACTATGGAAATATTTTCATTCGCTTTATCGTATCGTATTTATTAATTTAAATAAGCTTTCAACAGCAATATTATAGTATTAAACCATTAAAAAGAAACCAATCAGCCTTATAAAGACAAACCGACTTATCTTGAGATACGTCCTTCTACCATCACAGGGCCATGTAGTATGACACTCATTTTCGCCAACTGAATTCCTTGCAACAACAAAATTTCTTCGCCTCTACAAAATTTCCCCAAGTAAAACTCCCCGCTGCTTCTTAAATAATAATTACCGCACGAATAACTAACCGAGTTAAATTTTTAACACGTTTTATTGATAGCCCTCTATAAAATCTCGATAATATAAATATTTTTATAAAAAAATAACAATGTCATTTAGAATACTATAGAAATTTTAACATAATTTTTAATTTTATATTTCTTTATATGATACATTCCGTATGAAGAACTAGTGTATATAGACACAAGAAAGATCAATCATGCTTAAAGCATTGATTATGAAACACTTTCCAACTTCAATGCAATTTTATTTAAACAAGTCTAAAATGCAATACATTCCTCGGTAATATTTTAAAACTTATCACAATACTACATTAATTTATTATATTTCAAAACTTAAACTTTCATCGAAAAAAATGAACTTCATTCAAATGACGGCATTGAAATATAAATTGCCTGGTTTAAACACCTCTAAAATGCGATACATTCCTCGGTAATATTTTTAAAACTATCATAATACTACGATAATTTATTATATTTGAAAACTTCATCGAAAACAACTGAAATTCATTCAAATGACGTCATAGAAAAATAACACGCCTGCATCTCTCTATAAAAACAGCATTTCATTCATAACATTTTCCCATTCATTTCATTCATCACTATACTATAATAATTTATTTTATTTAAAAATTAAGACCATGGAGCTACAAGTAATTAAACTCTATACTTAAAACTTCATCGAAAAAAACCGTCCTTCTCTTCATAAAATCAATGAATATTTCATTCATATCAGCTATGCAAACTCCATGGGCTAAATCATTTTGTGTTAAAGAAATACAGCAATTCTAATACAACTCATTCTACATATTTTGCTGTTTACATTTTCCATAAGTGAAAAATAGGCTTCATTGCAGAAATAATCAAATGTGGATGATCATTTAAACTCTATTGTAATTGCGTTGTTTCAGTATGTAGATGCACAGAATTTAAGCAAAAATAAAGTGGTTTTAGGACGGATACAACACTCAATATGAATTAAAAAAAGCTTTAAAAATCACGATTTTGAGACAAGATGGATGCCATATATCATTTTGAAGTGGGTCACGTGATCTTTTCATATCATGGTCACGTGATCGCTTCATATAAGAGGTGTAATTATTATTTTAATTTTTTTTTTAAAAACTACTGAATATATTTCGCTGAATTTTTTTTTTATATATTTTATGGAACAATTTGAATATTACCTAAAATTTTCGAAGCAATTTGTGAATTTTAAATCCGCTTAAAAAATGTTTGAAAAATTAGGTCCCATAGGACTCAATGTATTTCATTTTTTCAACCCGGGTTCAATCCAAAACTAATTGGGTGATATTATTCATTTATATTCCCATAGGTCCTACAGACCGTCTGAACAACATACTAAAATTTCATTTTGATTAAGTCATTTTTACGGCAGTTATCGTGCTAACGGACACGCAGACAGACAGAAGACAGACAGACAGAATGAACAAAGTCATAAACACTTTCAACTTTGTAAAGTGTTAAAAAGGTGGTAACTTGTACTTTTTTTTTTCTCGCAAGCTTCTGAAAGTTACTACAAAACTCTGGACATGGCCTCTCGGAACCCTGGTTCGGAATTACTGCTCTATACAGCAGAATGAAACAAGAAAGATCAATCATGCTTAAAGCATTGATTATGAAACACTTTCCAACTTCAATGCAATTTTATTTAAACATGTCTAAAATGCAATACAGTCCTCGATAATATTTTAAAACTTATCACAATACTACATTAATTTATTATATTTGAAACCTTAAACCTTCATCGAAAAAAATTAACTTCATTCAAATGACGGCATTAAAGTATAAATTGCCTGGTTTAAATATCTCTAAAATGTGATACATTCCTCGGTAATAATTTTAGAATTATCATAATACTACGATAATTTATTATATTTGATTCATCGAAAACAATTGAAATTCATTCAAATGACGTCATAAAAAAATAACACGCCTGGCTCTCTCTATAAAAGCAACATTTCATTCATAAATAATTCCCCCATTCATGTCATTCATCACAATACTATAATAATTTATTTTATTTAAAAATTAAGACCATTGAACTACAAGTAAGTAATCTCTATACGTAAAACTTCATCGAAAAATATCGTCCTTCTCTTTCTAAAATCAATAAATATTTCATTCATATCAGCTAAGCAGACTCCATGGACTAAATTATTTTGTGTTAAAGAATTACAGCGATTCTAATACAACTCATTCTATATATTTTGCTGTTTACATTTTACATAGGTGAAAAATAGGCTTAATAGTAGAAATAATCATATTTCGATGAGCATTTAAACTGAAATATATTGTCATTGCGTTGTTTTAGTATGTAGATGCACAGAATTTAGGCAAAAATAAAGTAGTTTTAAGACGGATACAACACTCAATATGAATTAAAAAGAACTTTAAAAATCACGATTTTGACACAAGATGGATGCCATATATCATTTTGAAGTGGGTCATGTGATCGTTTCATATCATGGACACGTGATCGCTTCATATAAGAGGTGTTATTATTATAATTTTTATTTAAAAAACTACTGAATATATTTCGCTGAATTTTTTTTTATATATTTTATGGAACAATTTGAATATTGCCTAAAATTTTCGAAGCAATTTGTGAATTTTAAATCCGCTTAAAAAATGCTTGAAAAATTAGGTCCCATAGGGCTCAATGTATTCCATTTTTTCAACCCGGGTTCAATCCAAAACTAATTGTGTGATATTATTCATTTATATTCCCATAGGTCCTATAGACTGTCTGAACAACATACTAAAATTTCATTTTGATTAAGTCATTTTTACGGCAGTTATCGTGCTAACGGACAGACAGACAGACAGAATGAACAAAGTCATAAACACTTTTCAACTTTGTTGTAAAGTGTTAAAAAGTAACAAAGTAAAATCTCATGTGAGCAGCATAAGACTTTTTCTACGTATTCTTGTGATCGACCTTCTGAAAAATATCGTAAACATCTTTTATTCAAACATATTTATAGCCAAGCTCAAATCCCATTGCCATTACACAAGTTCGTTGAAATTTAGTGTTTTGAGTGGATTTGTTACGTTGTTGCTGTATGATAATTATGTTTATAGAGTTTTGTTTGATGGAATTTCACGTGAAAAGTATAACTTATCGTATTTAACGCATTTTAATCCATACTATTAAAACGTGATCGGTTATGTTCGTAAATGTTCTCTACTCCGAAGACCCTACTTGCCCCAAAAGCTCGCGGTTTTTTAATGCAACTATCAATCCGAAGAAGAGCGTGGTTGTTTAAAACATCTGATGCGGGCAGCACATGACTTTCTCTGCAGACTCAAAATCATTAAATTAAGTTTAATTGCACCAAATAACGTGCATAATTAATTGAAATTACACTTTTAATTCAGTTTTCATTTTCTTTTGGTAACTGGACTTATTCTTAAAACCGGGGTAACAAAAATGCGAAAAAAATTAAAATATCTCAAGAACAGCTAGCCTTAGAGTAATGGAGGTTGGTCTTAATCGTTTCATCGTCCAAAAAAATATAAAATAAACATTTAATCGATATATTTAAGCATACGTTGTCTTTTATTTTAGATTTTGGCGATTTTTGTGGACCATTTCGTAAAAGAAGACAGGTTTTTCCTTTCTAAATCGTACCAAATCTAATCAGCACCAAGGTGTCCCATAAGTGACTTATCCACCAAATTTTGTGAAATTTGGTTAATTAGATTTCAGTTAGAGTAAATACAGACAATTTTTGAGTGCCATTTCTCCAAAAGAGGCAGGTTCTTTTTATTCCGAATAGTACCCAAAACTAATCAGCACCAGAGTCACACACAAGTGACTTACCTATCCAATTTTATGAAATTTGGTTCATTAGTTTTTGAGTTAGAGTAGATACATGCATTGAACAGACAGACAGACAGACACACAGACACACGCACATGCTAATAATAGTTTTTCTTATTCTAGAGATCCCAAAACGTGTAGATCCGTCGAAAACTTGATTTGCGATTTTCGGCATGATTCCAATACTTTCCCTATACAATACCATGTATTGCAAGGAAAGTAAAAATTTTGAAATATTTTATAAATTTTTAAATATATGTAAATATTTTTTTCAAAAAAAAAATGGCTCATTACAGCGTGTGTTTGTATGTACCCCTTCATCCAAAGCCCACTTAGCCTGAAGCTCGCATTTTTCCAACATGGCTATCGATCGGGAGAAATGCGTGGTCGTTCTGAAAATTCAAAAAATTTAATATATTTTTAAATATTTATAAAATACCTCAATTTTGGAGTAAGAACATAGGCCAGGAAAAAATATATTTCCTTGGTCAAAAAGAAAGTTAGAATCTCGGGTTTTTGAATGGGAGACAGACAAATTTCAAAAATCCTCTAGAAGCCGGAATTTTGAAGACGACAAAGTCGGAATCAGGCCGATAGTTTTTATAAACAGATTTTAAAAAATGGTTAAAAGGCCACTGAAACGCATTCTGAATAAAGACCCACTTCGGCATTCATGTTTATCAGTCAGCGAATATCGGAGTTTGAAATAACAGACATCTGTATCCTGGGTAAACGATGATGGAATCGCAAAAATCTAAATTTACGAATTTAGCAGACAGGGATTTAGTTTCTTAAACATAAGATAATAACTTTATGCAGCCTTTTATACATTCTTCGTATTATCCATCTTACCGACTCTTGCTTTAATTTTGATGCGCTTTTCACGTTGTCTTTTCTGCGCGCGGTAGCCCATTGGTTAGCGCGCTGGAGTTGCACTCGGTAGGCCCGGGTTCGATTCCAGCCACTGCCAAAACTGCCGCCGTGTTCACGCGGAGTACGATCACGTTAAACATGTGGGTCCGTAAGTCCTTCCGAGAGGTTGGTGGTAGGGGAAGGAGGGTACGGTCCCTGTGGATGCCTCCCCCACTGGGTTCCGGTCTAAATTGGGTGGCACTTCCCGGCCGTCCAAACAGTTACCTTACACCTTTCTGGTAGGTCGGACGGTCTGGGTCTCAACAACAACAACGTTGTCTTTTCTACTTTGCAATGGACCCACTCGATCTGTTCACGCTAAACTCTGCTCCGCTTCACAAATTATAAATGAAAGTGAAAATGCATGCTACTGAATTGTCAAAGTTTATTTACAAACAAATCCCACATTAACCTCATTTGCGACTCAACAGATGGTAATCTCCCTTGATAAAAAAAATAAATAAAGATATATATACAGTATAAAAAATAAATATCGATAACCTCGAATGAAAAAATGATTAAAATAATCTCCTTAACTGCAACCTCCAGGCTTATCATTGGATGCAAGATTCTGATTAATTTTTACTTTCAAAAATGGGATCAACTGACAAAAACAGCATGTAGTAGAATACGCTTCTATTTCTTCAAAATGTGGGAGAATACGTTTGTATTTCTCCCACATTTATTCGAGACCGTCCAGTATCAGAGAGCAGAAGTCTCGCACCCGGTTCCTAACTTTTTCTTTGACATGAGACTTAACCACATCAAAATTATTCTTTCATGTGAACCCTTTCTAATGGAAGAATTCGAATAGAATATCTCTGAATCGTTGGGACCAGCTATTTAGCGACCTAGCTACCCAGTTTGAAGGGAACTTTACGTACCATTTTTGTAATTTGAAGCTCAAACCTCTTGATATCATCGAATTATTATTTTCCCCTCATTCTATAACTTCTTGTTTTATACATACATTTTCACATTTATTGTATAGAGAAAATATTAAAATATTGTTTCCTGCACAATTTCGAATTTTAATATGCTGACTGAAGAGCACATTTCGAGTACTTTCGAAAATCTCGCCCCTCCCTCTCACTCCCTCTCTGTGTGTGTCCGACAGCTGTTGACATGTAAACTCAAGAACAAATATTTGTACTCAAGTGAGAGAATATTTGTACTTAAGTATATATCGGAGGAAATTTGCCATGACAATTTCAATCCATACACCTCATAGACCTTTTGATTTTTCAGGAGGAACAATCCAAAGGAAGGCCCTCAATTTTTCGAATTTTTGTTTTTCCGAAATCGAAAAACATTATAAAAGAATATAAAAACTCCGTATAAATATAACATCAAGTATTCCTTTATCGTCTCAAAAGTTGGAGCTGCGAATAACTGCTACAAACTGATAAGGCTGTACATTCGGTGTTACGAAAATTTGCATAAGAGTTCTTCCCCATATGAATTTTGCATCCGTGGTTTTCTTCTTCAGCCAGAAAATAACAACCAGAATGACGCTTTTAAGTTTGCGGAGCGGTTGCTTACCGAAGAGCAAGTACCCTGTAACGTCTTTACGTTTCTTTTCCGACCCGGTAAACTATGACGGAAAATGCTTTGTTTTGGTGTGTACTATCACCTCGTAAAGTTTGGCCCATCTTTTTTTAATCACTGTATATATATGAAAAATAAGATACATTAATATTAATGTTTTGAATTTTATTTTCGCTAAAAAATTGTAACTATGACCAGTTTGAAACTACGATTTGAACGCCCTTATAACGGTGTATAGTGGCATTCTCGTTTATCTATTTCTTCTATGCATTACTTGTTTAGTAAGAATTTTCATCTATATGCTCCATGTTCATATTCTGCTTTACTTATATGGGTAATTGTCCTGTCTCCTGCTCTAACTTACTGGACGGGTCTGTGAGGGTCGCTGTGAACGTTTGTTCTGCCTCCTAAGCTGTATTTTGTCATGTTCATTCAGGTAATTCTCGATATTTTCCATACTGTTGCGGAGAAATATTTTACATACTGTTCCATACCGTTCCCCTCTATGACTACGTCATTGCAAATATGCTAAATATATAAGTCCACACTTGGGGCATATAGTTACAGGAGACTGTCATAGTTAACAAGAAAGATCAATCAGGCTTAAAGCATTGATTATGAAACACTTTCCAACTTCAATGCAATTTTATTTAAACATGTCTAAAATGCAATACATTCCTCGATAATATTTTAAAACTTATCACAATACTACATTGATTTAATATATTTGAAAACTTAAACCTTCATTGAAAAAATTGAACTTCATTCAAATGACGGCATTGAAATATAAATTGCCTGATTTAAATATCTCTAAAATGCAATACATTCCTCGGTAATAATTTTAGAATTATCATAATACTACGATAATTTATTATATTTGAAAACTTCATCGAAAACAACTGAAATTCATTCAAATGACGTCATAAAAAAATAACACGCCTGGCTCTCTCTATAAAAGCAACATTTCATTCATAAATAATTCCCCCATTCATGTCATTCATCACAATACAATAATAATTTATTTTATTTAAAAATTAAGACCATTGAGCTACAAGTAAGTAATCTCTATGCGTAAAACTTCACCGAAAAATATCGTCCTTCTCTTTCTAAAATCAATGAATATTTCATTCATATCAGCTAAGCAGACTCCATGGACTAATTTATTTTGTGTTAAAGAATTACAGCGATTCTAATACAACTCATTCTATATATTTTGCTGTTTACATTTTACATAGGTGAAAAATAGGCTTAATAGTAGAAATAATCATATTTGGATGAGCATTTAAACTGAAATATATTGTCATTGCGTTGTTTTAGTATGTAGATGCACAGAATTTAGGCAAAAATAAAGTAGTTTTAGGACGGATACAACACTCAATATGAATTAAAAAGAGCTTTAAAAATCACGATTTTGACACAAGATGGATGCCATATATCATTTTGAAGTGGGTCATGTGATCGTTTCATATCATGGACACGTGATCGCTTCATATAAGAGGTGTTATTATTATTTTAATTTTTATTTAAAAAACTACTGAATATATTTCGCTGAATTTTTTTTTATATATTTTATGGAACAATTTGAATATTGCCTAAAATTTTCGAAGCAATTTGTGAATTTTAAATCCGCTTAAAAAATGATTGAAAAATTAGGTCCCATAGGGCTCAATGTATTCCATTTTTTCAACCCGGGTTCAATCCAAAACTAATTGGGTGATATTATTCATTTATATTCCCATAGGTCCTATAGACCGTCTGAACAACATACTAAAATTTCATTTTGATTAAGTCATTTTTACGGCAGTTATCGTGCTAACGGACAGACAGACAGACAGACAGACAGACAGACAGACAGAATGAACAAAGTCATAAACACTTTTCAACTTTGTTGTAAAGTGTTAAAAATAGAAGGTAACATATCACTACAATGGAAAGAGAGATGAGAAGAATATTAGGATACAAAATTCACAATTAAAAGTATATAAATATAAATAAAAATAAAAATAGAACACGGCAAAAATGAAAAATGCAATAATAATTAGCTCAAGATAAAAGATTAAGACATAGATAACAATCAATTGAAACTACACAAGAAATGGCGGTTAGTTCGAAATTACATTCTCATCAGGACAGCCATACAATTCGAATTAAAACCGATAGAATAGCCAGTTTCGGACAATGGCGATAGTATTTAACTATAGACACCATTGGAACTGTCTACTAGCGAGTGGAAGGAAAAAAATAAATCAATTGAATTACAAATCAGAAAAATAATACCTCCTCGAACAGAAATATGAACTCACAAGCATTGTTACCACGTGTAAGTTGAACAAGCGATTGAGCATTTCACCTCACTTTGTCAATGCGAGTGGGCACCGGAATGAATACATTTGAACGATACATAATATGTATGGAGACTTTTAAAAATAGTAATCAGTATAGGACTCAGGACAAGTAGAAAATAGTCATTCGAAAATAGTAAACAGTATTAGACTCAGGCCAAGTGGTAAGTTAGGTGATAAGAATGGGTGAATTCTCAAAATTGAGTTATCCAATCATAGATAAATAATGCATATGTAAAATTATTACGTGGTATATTTGAAATTATATATATATATATATATATATATATATATATATATATTTCTATTTATATATTTATATATATATATATATATATATTACGTTAAGATTAGTTATAAGAAATATAATTATTTTGTATGCATTTAAAGTAAATAACATAATTTACAGAATGTTAATGTAAACATTTGCGCTTAAGCTAAAATGTAAAAATTTTATAAAATAAATACATTCAAGCCCAATGAATAAGTGAACGTTTATAAATATTTTTAACCATAAATAAATGGGCACCATTATTTTGAAATTATCATGAGCCCTTCTCGAAATATTGAATTTCTTTTTTCTATAAAAAAAAAACACAATCTCTTTAATATATTGAACGAATCAAATGAAATTTTGTACAACCTCAATTCATAAACGTCATATGCCTACTGATTGTCAGACTTCGCAGACGAAAAAACGTCTACTCTTTTCAAAAAATTCTAAAATCGCAAAAAATAAATGAAACAAAAATAAATAAACAATATATAACTAAAAATGCATAAATAAAAATATATAAATAAAAATATATAAATAAAATACTTAAAAATATATATAAATATATAATATTAAATGAAGGCTATTGCAGAAATAGTTCTTTTGTCTGCAAATTTTCCGGAAAAACCAATGACATCATCTATCAGACGTTAACATCATGCCGTTATCGAGGAATTTGAGGTTTTTCCAATCAAATACGGAAAAAAAAAAATCATGAACTAAATATATTTCTTATTATCAAATGAGTGAGAAGAGCACCGTGATACGAATGAGACGAACAGCATATATCTTTTAAACGAATCAAGTTATTTTCATGAAATTTGGTTCGATTTTAATTAGTAACAACAAAAAGCTGATTAATTTTCAAAGAAATAAGAGTTATAAAAAAACCGTAATTTATGTATTATTCTTTTCCGCTCAAATGTATGTGTCACATTAGCTATTTTAAAAGGATTTCAGCTGTAAATTTCATATATATTTTTTTAATTTAATATAACATTATATTGACTTCCGCTATTAAAGCAATTAAAATGTATAATCAGCAAAATGTGTTCTGACCGCAATTTTATGGCACCATATTTAAGATATTTAAGATAATTCCTGATCAAGAAAGCTGATAATGTTTGCTGACTACGGATGAAACCAAGACTTGAGTACTTTATCTGACATCTTTGAAAAGTTTTACAGATTTTATTTGATCTAATTGGATATTCGTCCACTGTGGCAGATCTTTGGAGATAATAAACACGTTAGGAGGTTCACACTGGTTCCGGCTTGGCCCAACCTCAGAGGCCGAAGCGTGGTTTTCTTTGATCTTAACAGATTGCAAAAAGTCATGAGCAAAGCCTTGATTGAAACGCCGGGATTGAGGCGCATTTTGTTTATAAAATTAGACCCTGGGGATAAATAATTCCGTGTGTGAAATTATTCCTCACGAGTTAGACTCTGTTTAAAAAGAATCAGGCCGGATCAGACGAGGCTAATTGTAGAACATCAGACTCCATTTAACTTAAAACTCGCACCTGCACGGAACCGGAAATCGTATCCAGATCTGCTGATATCCGATCAGGTATGCTAATCACTGCCCCATCCAGATACTTCAGAAAAGTTAAAAGTTCTTAAAGGGTAATGTAATCATAAGTAAGGGACAAAATGACAAAATTATTTAAACTCAAAGTATCTATATGCAATAGGTACAGCTCGAACTATTTCCAATGTTATAAAATTAAAAATGCGAGCCATGTTTTTAAACAAGAAGAATCTAAGTCATTTTTTCTCCGAATTTCATTTTTGAATAGAACTTCCTTGAAAGTTTCTCAGTCAAACTCCTTTGTTACTGATGGCTGTATTTTTTTCTCTTCTACTTGGAAAACTGTAGTTTAATTTTTTGATAAGGATTTCTTACTTCTTGTTGGGTAATTTTCGACATGTTTCCTATATTCCGATGTATCCTATTTTCCGATGTATTTGTTGACGAAGTTAATTCTTTCAGCCTCCAAAACAAGTCTCTATATTTTCTGCTACTTAATTTACTTATTTGTTTATACACTTTTATTCTTGCAGCTGATTTTGATTGGATTTCGTGTAACTTCTGGCTAGTTGCCTTTTGTAATTTAATGAGACACTTATGTTCGTACTTTTACTCACTGAACAAGTGTTTTGAATCCGCTGTTCGACTTTCACTTTCCTCTTTCGTATTTTAACGTTCCTTCATAGTGTTCTACGTCTCGTTTTTTTCGCCAAGGTTTTTATCCTTTCTTTCCCTTTCGCCCTTGGCAAACCCCCATTTTCCTTATTCAATCGCATTTGTTATTCTAACATCAGTCGCCGATCTTGCTTTGACGAGTGAAAATTGCGTTTCTTGTTTGTCCTGACGAAAACGGTCGACATGATTTATTCTGTGTTGGATGTTGCCTAACGAAGTGGTTTTAGCTTTATTATGTTTATACAGTAAAAACCTAGAAACTAATTGACATAAAATCTTGAGATTTAAAGTTTTTTACTAAGAATGTTACAATATCGGTGTTTCTCAGATCTCTATTCTCCATTGCATCTAACTTTCATGGTTAAATTGTTCGGGCGCCATTGCAAATAACTCTTGTTTTAGTGGGGAATCGAGCTACACATATCTGCCTGTCCTGATTGCATCTATTGAGTTACAGAAACGATTAACTTTCCGTATGCATTTGAAGTGCACTCTGCATGATTTTGGTAACACTATTAGTTTTTGTTGTTGTTGTTTGTTTGATTATTAAAATAAAGAAATATTTTGTACGTTTATTATTCATTTTTCCACATAGTGCTGTTTTTCTCACTTTGGCTCGATAGGTTTTGATGACCTTATAACTACTGCTACTCACAGTATAGAACTCTTTATGTGTGATGTTTTTGTCATATATATTTCAAATTTGATAAGGTACTTGAGTTTCGAAAACGGTTCTTTTCTCAATCACCAACTTAAGTATCTTATTACTAAGTGCAAGCTCCTTTATATTACTGAGTGGTACAAATCTGTAGAATATTTTCCCTCATCCGCACTCCTATGGCAGTTGCGTTCCTAGATATTCTCTTTCAGTTTAGACGTCTGATAGAAATATTACACAACTGGTGTTTATATATCTTGATGGCGTATCACTTTTTTGAAAAATTTCATCAGAACATACAATATCATAAAAATTTATGTTGTATAGATAAAGCATCTCAAATTCAGGAAATCATGCTTTAATCTTCGTCTCACTGGCGCCTGTTACTACTATGGTTGCATAGTTGGGCACACAAACACAAAGATGAAAGTCCAAAAATTCAAAGTCAGCGAAAGAAATAGGTGTGTTGTTTGGCTTACTGAATTCCAGATAAGCATATGTCGCTCTCTACTCAAAAGTTAAGAACTTGACACACAATCTTATCTTGCTTTCTCTTGGGAACTTCTTCAATGAAACATTTAAAATGCAACGAGATACGTTTACTTTACCTTCTACAATTTACCTCTTTACCCCGTCTAGGATCCCAGATGCGCTCTTGGGGGTGGTTGCTTCGGCCGCTGGCCACGGAGGCCAGGTCGTGACCTGAGCGGGATCGCAGTTGTAACTCCTTATCACCAACCGTATACCTTCGGGCGGGTCGGTTATCTCTCTTTATTACCTTTTATACGGTAATATTAAAAGCATATTTCCATAAAGTATCTAATCACTTTGACAGTATTTTCTACAAAGAAAAATACATTCAGCAATTACATTCAGATCTCATCCATGCTGGTAAGAAACGTACGATGATCAAAAAATACCCAAACTAGTATGAAAGAGCTTCATTAAAGTTATTCTACATTAAAATCGTCTGTTTTCAAATAGTTCCCTTCAATAGCTACACACATCTACAAACCCTGGGGCGCGGTAGCCCATTGGTTAGCGCGCTGGAGTTGCACTCGGTAGGCCCGGGTTCGATTCTAGCCACTGCCAAAACTGCCGCCGTGTTCACGCGGAGTACGATCACGTTAAACATGTGGGTCCGAAAGTCCTTCCGAGTGGTTGGTGGTAGGGGAAGGAGGGTACGGTCCCTGTGGATGCCTCCCCCACTGGGTTCCGGTCTAAATTGGGTGGCACTTCCTGACCGTCCAAACAGTTACCTTACACCTTTCTGGTAGGTCGGACGGTCTGGGTCTCAACAACAACAACAACAATACATCTACAAACCCGGCCGTCCAAATAATTGCTCAAGTCCACTGGATGAGTCGGACGGTCTGGGTTTTCAACACATCTACAAACGTAACCCAGTGGTTAGTGCGCGGAAATTGCATTCGGTAGGCCCGGGTTCGATTTCCTACGCTTCCAAAACTGCCGCCGTGTTCACGCGGAGTACGATCGCGTTAAACACGTGGGTCCGTAAGTCCCTCCGAGTGGTTGGTCGTTGGGGAGTGAGGGTACGGTCCCTGTGGATGCCTCCCCCACTGGATTCCAGTCTAAATTGGGTGGCTCTTCCCGGCCGTCCAAACAGTTACTTTGCACCTTTCTGGTAGGTCGGACGGTCTGGGTCTCCACAACAACAACACCTCTACAAACGCCTTATCTTTTCAGGAAACACTTCAGGAGTCACTTTTGGGAATTGCTTATATTTTCTTCGCATCTACTTCAAAGCATTTTCTCTTTTCTTCTTTATATATTCTCCAAAGGTTCGTAACAAAATTTCAAACAGACGTACTTCTTTCCAACAGATGGATTTCCTGCTTTATATAGACAATGCGACAGAATAAAATAGACTTTATTATATACAAAATGCAAAATGTTCACCTTCCACAACGATGCATGCATAGGTATAAATAAATAATACGTATAAATAAACTATTACCATTTACTTCATGAAATTCGGTTCAATTATTTCGGAATATTATTATAAATCAATTATTTCGAGTTTATAGATTATCAGATAAAAAATTGCATCAATTACATATTAACAACCTTATTCAAACTGGCAATTTATATTATTACCCAATATACACAGTAAAAAGTACAGTAAATAAGTTTAGGTCAACTAAGCGTTGTTAAATGCATCTTATTAATTTGGCATTATCACTGTAATAATTTTTACCACCAGCTACTATTATTTAACTACCTGCTACTTTTGGTTTTTGTTTCGAATGGTATCAGCTTTTTGCATTACATGTTTTTTCTAACAGTGCATTCTGATGCACTGTATCTGTGATTTGACTTTCTAAACTCAAATTTCGCTTTTTATTATATTATGATTATTATTATATCACCCCCTCATTAGTATTTATTAATGTTTCACAATTTATTGGTTTAATTAATAAGTATTTCTATATGTATCTAATAGCCATTTGTTGTAGTTTGAATATTATACATCTACTGTTTTTCCTGCTTTTACTTTTGAATGGTGTAAAGAACTTTGCCGCCCCAACCGGGACTTGAACCCTGGATCGCCGAACTGGTCAGATGGCGCTCTACAGTTGAGCTATTGGAACGATATTGCAAGTTCTTATATTTGATTAGGACTCTGCAATGGACTTTCTTTTTTCTTATTTTCAAGATCGACGACACTGGATTTTATTTTATTTTATTCTTTATAATTGGCAATGCAGTCTTTTCACTTCATATTTGGCAAAAGTATGATAGTTATCTATCTTTGCACAAGTAAGTAGGCTTATTTAATTTTTAGAAAATTCTCTTACATTCTCCAATTTTCATGATTTCTATAGTATTTAGAGGTATAGAATAGCCTTTTTTTCATTATATATATATATATATATATAATATGGATCAATTACCTAGACGTTAGTTTAAAAATTCAAAATGCAGACACATTAAAAGTTAAAATATACGACAAAACTGAAACGTATAACTTCAAAGTAAATAAACTTCAACATTATTCATCTAATCTATCAAAATCAGTATATAAAAATATTATAAATAACCAGTTATTAAGAATAAAAATGTTAAGTACACCATATTACTACAAAGAACATCTTTTTAAATTCATAAACACCATTATCTAAAATTCCTACCCGCCAAACCTTGTTTTTTCATTTATTAAAACACAATTTAAATTTAAATTCGAAACCTTGCTCCAATTACAGCAACATGTTGACAGGTCAATCTCAACCAATTTTAAATAAAAAATTTTCATCTCCATGTTTCACTTCCAACAGTTGCAATCTTAGTATATCGACTTAACTGTAACCTGTTTTGAGTTAAAAAGCTTAGTCAGTATCACGTAATCTACAATGTAAGCAACATAAGGGGTAACTACATTTATATTATTTTATTCTTATACCTTTTCATTACATTGTATTCTCATATGAATACAAAGCCACATGCTGGTATATTTGATTATATTTGATTATTTGATTTGATTTCTTATATATCTGATCCACTTTCTATTTTATTCTACTTCGGACCATGTGCATTATTTCTGTAATACAATTTACAGTAATGTACATAGAAACGTAGAATACGCATTAATGAACCAGGTATGGCCCTTAATAACGTACATTGTTTCGGAAATGCTTTTCACTTTTTTCAATTTATTCATTTAAAAAAAAAAATATTTTTTGGAAGCCAAAAGGCCTAGCTCCACGTGCAAAACCATGTTTCTATTTTTGCAACTTTTCATCTTATACACAATTCTTGCATTACACCATATATGTTTATGCAGGGAACAAAGGGATTAGTACCTTAAGTACCTGCATTACATATATGATTTATAAAACTTTAATCTCAGTGTGTAGTTAAGGGATTATATTCACCCATCTTTACCACATATATTTCTTTTTCCATTCCTTAACTTATATATGGAACAGGGAAAATGGGGTATTTTATACCACTTTAGTACCTGTTTCATTTATAATGTTTTTTTATAATGTTCTAATTATATTCTTCAACAGCTTGCCGTACAGTCATTTTTAATATCACATTTACACTTCCATCCATCTTCTTTTCATTTTCGCTATACAGAACAATTTCAATTAATGATCAATCTCAAGTATATATAATACAAGTAAAATAAAAAATTTTCAATATATATATATATATATATATATATCCTCAGAAACATCAAGAACTTCGGATATTCAAAAGTTACTGACACCCAGAGGACAAGGGTAAAAATTGAACACAGTCATCATGCTGAATGCCACATTCAGCTTGAATCTTTTGCGCTTTTTTAATCTTCGATGGATCCTAATCCTCACTTAGCAACATTAAGAGGACATATCCTATGAGAAATATTGATACAGTGGCGACTGTATTAACTGAGATTATTTAACAGCAGTTTAGGGGGCCGAAAAAGGTGATAAAAACTAAGAAAAATGGAACGGGGTGGAAGCTTTTTATGTTGAATGTCAAAGCAACTGTCTAGGGGATTATAGAGAAAAAAAAAGACATAGAATCGGAAGTAGTAAAGCTACTGAAAGAATTGCTGCGAAATATGCCTTTCAAGTAAATACTTGACGTATCATTTTTACATTACGATAACACCGATTCGAATGAAATATTAAATTAATTTCACACATTAATATCGAAATAGTACAGGAAAACAGTAATTGTATATATTAATAGCTAGTGGTTTATTAAATGCATTAATAACTATTATAGGGGCGATTCTATAGTTAGAATCACGCATCCACTGCAGATAACACATCGTAGTTAACATTTTTTCAACAGAGTTACGGGAAGATAGCAGATCGCGCCCCCATTGCAAATTCATCTGCATCAAGATCACGAGCTTTAAATGATAGTGTAAGTATCTAATAAGTACGTTTAAATCGTGTAATAACTAGATCATAAAAAAATCTGATGTGAGCAACACAAGACTTTCCCTGTAGAATGCAATGAATTTACTTCATTCACAGCAAATTGATGTATAATATCCTCGACATAACGTGTTTACCGTATAATTGTGCATTTGACCCTTTTCCGGTTGACAACATGTAAAACTGTTTCGGAGTATCAATTAACTCTTATTTCCAGCAACTCAAAATTGATAATTATCAATTTTGATAGCATACGCAATAAACAATAGAGTTCATGTATTAAAATATTTGAATGATAATTTTAACAAATTGGGATAATTTCCGTTAATTTGGCGTTATTTTTGCAATTTTGACTATATTTTTGTAAATTTTGGGTGACATATCGTCAATTTGGCAATATTCGGCTGAATGAGTCGCCAAGTTCGCCAGATCTATCGCTAAGCGTTACACACAGACGGAGAAAAGAGCTTTTCTTATATATAAATGACTATTGGCGTATTGTTGGTCGAGAAAACGCAAAACTATTAGACAAGTATCTTCAATCGTGAATGAAACAAACTAGATCCACCAGAATGATGTTAACAAATGTGTCGTATAATATTGCATGAAAATTTAATAGATTTCACAGTAGTGAATACTTTTTAATTTGATGTAATATTTTTAATAAATTTATTAAAAAAATTCATCATATTTTGATAACAGTTCATACTAGCGTCATTCGTTTTCTAATTAAATAAATACATAAGAAATGATCATTTACGTAACATTATTCAATGTTCTGATTTTTAAATTTTTTTTTTTTAAATTTCATTCAAAAATTTGGGGGTCTTTTGAGCATTTGATTACGTTCAAGCTCAATAGATTTATAGTATTCACCGATTGCAATATTTGTATCAAATTTTGTTCGAAACTTTCCATTCATTTGAGAGATATCGCTTCCAAATACACACACACACACACACACACAGTCATCACCTCAAAAACGTTCGATTCGTGTTCAGAGATGCTTGAAACGTACTTTTCTGTCGAAAACTCGAATTCGAATTTTTGACCCCGTCACAATACTTTATACTATGTATGAGAGTAAAAACATTTTATGGGAGACCAGAATCTTCAAAATAGTTCAAACGGCCCAAAATTACGAAAGCAGTTTCCTTCAAAAAAAAAATAAGCTTGATGTCAACTCGTTTACAAAGTAGAATTTTTGCCTTTTTAACACTTTCCAACATAGTTGAAAAGTGTTTATGACTTTGGTCATTCTGTCTGTCTGTCTGTCTGTTCGTTCGCACAATAACTGCCATAAAAATAACTTTATCAAAATGAAATTTTAGTATGTTGTTGAGACGGTCTGTGGGACATATGAGAATGTAAATGAATAATATCAACTAATTAGTTTTAGATCGAACCCGGGTTGAAAAAGTGAAATACATTGAACCCTATAGGACCTAATTTTTCAAACAATTTTTAGGCAAAGTTAAAATTCACAAATAGTTTCGAAAATTTTAGAAAATATTCAAATTATCCCATAAAATATAAAAAAGTTTGAGCAAACTATGTTCAGTAATTTTTTAAATAAAAATTAAAATAGTAATTACACCCATATTATATGAAGATATCACGTAACCCACTTCCAAATAAAATATAGCATCCAATCTTTTTTTCCAGTGTCAAAATCGCGATTTTTAAAGATTTTTTTAAATTTATATTTAGTGTTGCATCCGTCCTAAAACCGCTTTATTTTGCGTATTTTCTGTGCATCTATATTCTGCGCCAACGCAATTACAATATTTTTTACTTTAAATAATCATCAAACTTTGATTATTTTTACAACGAAGCCTAATTTTAGCGTATGCAGAATCTAAACACATCAAGTTGTAAGATGAGTTGTATAAGAATTGCTGAATTTTTTTAACGCAAAATCATTTAGCTCTGGCGTCTGGAATGCATGTGATATGAATGAAATATTCATTGGTTTCACATAGAGAAGCAGACGATTTTATAACATTGCCTTTTTGATGAAGTTTTAAGTATGGAGTTAGAAAGTACTTTTACCTCCATGGTTTTAAGTTTTTAAGTAAAATAAATTATTGTAGTACTGTAATATTTTTTTTAAATATCACCACTGAATGTATCGCCTTTTATAGCCGTTTAAATAAAATTGCATTGCAGTTGGAAAGTGTTTCATAATCAATGCTTTATGCAAGATTAATCTTTCTTGTTTAATTTTACGACTGTTATTAACTTTAGAACAAATGAAATTTAATGCAGTCATTAAAGTTTTACATATTTTTAGTATTAAAATATTCTAGTGTGTAAGCAATCCAAAGTGTTCCTTGTGCTTTAGTTATCATACGATATTTTTATATGTATAATGTTTGTTTGCCATCCTGAAACAGCGTATGATTTCTTGCAATTGTAGTATTTTTTTTTTAATTTATTACGATTAAACTAAAGAAGTGTGACTGAAAAGTGAAAGTGTACATAAAATTTTGAAAATTGTTCAATATATTTTGAGACGTATAAAATTCCATACATAATTTTATTTTTTTGATATGTCTCAAAATATATTGAACAAGTAAGGTAAGGTAAGGTTATTTTACGTTATAGATAAGTTGGCGATAGTTTTCTAAAATCAACTAGCATGCATTTTCATTTAAAAGTTTCAAAATTCACCAACATGTAAAGTGTATTCGTTTAACTCTCTAATTTCGATACCTATTGGGTCATTATTTACTTAAAACAAAATGGAATACTTTATGTAAGCAGGTTTTTGCAGATTTTTCAATGAAAGCAGGCTAGGTTATTTTAATGTAATGGAAACGACCCGTAAAATAGTTTAAAGGCACTGAAGTGATATATCGTTTTAAAGATCAGCGAAAAGTCTATTGATTTTCAGCGGTATCAAGTTATAAAAAAGCATTACTTTTGTTGTTTTACCACAATATCTAAATATGACATTGTTGTGTAAATTTATAACAGTGAAAGTCTATCGATTTTCAGATATATCGAGTTATAAGAAAGCATTCATTTTGCCATTGTTTCCCACACAATATCTAAATTTGGCATCTTTATGTAAATTCGCTAACAACGAAATGTCATAACAGCGAAAAGTCTATTGATTTTCAGAAATATCGATTTTAAGAAAGCATTAATTGTGTTATTTTTTCCCCAAAATATCTAAATTTGGCATTACGTTAATTCATAACAACAAAAAGTCTATTGATTTTCAGAGATATCGAGTTACAAGAAAGCACTCATTTTGTCATTCCCTACAATATCTGAACTTATTCATCTCTGGAAAAAGTCATGTGTTGAACGTATCGGATTTTTTTCATTAGAATTTCATTTCTTTTATCGTCTGCTATGGTCTCTTGCTCTCTTTATTTCGCCTAGCGTAAGGGTGTGAAAAAAACACGCGGGGGCAGTTTTTCCATCTTTCTTTTTTTATCTCAGACATTCTAATCCCCATAGCGGCAATATATAAGAAGCTAATCTCACTTAATGCTTCCGCTACCGTACCAATTTTGGGCGTGGGGTGGCGCTTTCTGATGTCCCAAAATACAGGGATTATGTGCCTTGCCTCTCATTTATTTCAATTGAAAAGAGTAAAAATTGCTTCCGAGTAGCATTTTGCGAAATATTTTTACTTACTTTCTGCAGTATATGCACTTTATTTCATACTTCCGCCATTAATTTCTATGACTTAACATATTTAATTCCTCAGATTTTACGCAATAATTTAGCGAAATTGGTTTATGTAATTCATTTTTATTTGCACTTTTACCTTCCGTCCACGAAATATGAGGACACTGAAGTAAAAACTCGTTCTTTCACTTTTTAGCATCCTTAGAATGCAGTGTAAGGCTTATGTAATAATTGTCAATTACAAGGCAATTATGTAATAATTATCTATTTTATGTTCCTTGAGCTTTAAAAAAATAATAATAAATAAGAATATATATTTTGATGTATTTCTTTAGAATACAATTTATTCTAAATTCTACATATCTTTTTTTTTTAATATATTTTTCATTCATATTAAATACTGCTTTGACTGCTTCATATTAAATACTGCTTTGCAAATTTATCATTTCTATCACCATCTATCAGTGGGGAATTGAGTTTTGTTCTCCCAATTACATCAGTAAAAGATATATAACAAGGAAGATCAATCATACATAATGCACTGATTATAAAACACTTTCCAACTGAAATGCAATTTTATTTAATCATATCTAAAATGCGATGCATTCAGCAATGACATTTTTTAAATTATCACAGTACTATAGTAATTTATTTTACTTGAAGACGTTCTTGAAAGATAATGCTAGTTACACAAAATTAACTTTATTCAAATGACATCATCGAAATATGAATCGTGTGCCTCTCAATGTAAAATCAATGAATATTTCATGTATATTACTGATATTCTAGACTACAAAGCTAAATAATTTTGCGTGAAAAATATTCAGCAATTATTATACAACTCACCTTACAATTGCTTGATGTGTTTACATTCTGCATGATATAGTATAGTGTTGAAATTGTTAAAATTAGGCTTCATTGTAGGAATAATCGTGGTCGTAGGGATAAGTTTAATAATCATTTAAAATAAAAATATTGTATTTGCGTTGCCACAGAATTTAGATACACAGATAATACGCAAAAATAAAGTTGTTTTATGACGGAAACAACACTAAGTATCAATGTAAACGATCTTTAAACATCTACGGTAACAGCAGGAAATGGAAGTCATATTTTATTTTGCAATGAGTCGCATGATCTCTTCATATATCATGGGTTGAAGGCCCAGACCTTCCGACTCATCCTAAGGATTTGAGCAACCATTTGGACGGCCGGGAAACATATATCATGGGTGTCATTATTATTTCAATTTTTATTTAAAACACTACCAGAATATTTGCTAAAACTTTTTTATACATTTTATGTATTAATTTAAATATTTCCTAAAATTTTCGAAACAATTTGTAAATTTTAACTTAAAAAAAAATGTTTAAAAAATTAATTCAATGTATTTCAATTTTTTAACCCGGGTAGAATCTGAAAATAATTGGGTGACGTTATTCATTTTCATTTCCAGACATCTCACAGACCGTCTCAATAGTATGCTAAAGTTTCTTTCCGGTCATTTTTACAGTCATTTTTACAGCGGTTATTATAGGGCGAACGGGCAGACAGACAGAATGGCCAAAGTCATAAACACTTTGCAAATATGTTGGAAAGTGTTAAAAAAGGGAAATCAATGAGTGAAGTTTAAGAAATTGCAATTCTATCTTGTAAAAAATCCCTTATGTATAAAGTTCAATCGATATAATTCTGCGAAATTGCTCATACATTTTTGTTCCCCAAGAATGGACTGCATTACATTGTCCAAAAAATCGTCTTCTTCGTTTACCAGATGGTGGCACAAGCGGTTTTAAGTCAGTTGAAGAACACTATTTAAAGGTTAGGTCCACATCTGTTTGAAATTTTAAAACTTTGGCTATTAACTGTTTAATGAAATACATAATTATATTATTCATTTTTTATGAGTCTATTTATAAAATGTCACTTCTGACAAAGTTAATATTTATATATAAAAATAATTTAATTCGATATGTACCGTTCGTGCGTTTTGGAGATCTAAAAGGCTTTATGAGAAAGAACTTATTTGGGTTTTTAACATGAAAAGACTAAAAGTGCAATTATATAGCTGGCAAGTTAATGCAAAGTGATTTAGATTATCGAAAATTTAAAAGGGTTTAAAATGTTATGTTACATATATACAGTCGCACTCGGTTGTAACGACATTCAAATTTTAATTTGCTATAACCATATAATTTATTTGCTATAACCAAGTGATTCTATAACCGATAAATAATTTCGTAATGTCGGTACATAGTATAAATTTTGTAAATTGCATTATTCGTGCATGTAATACTTTCGTTTTAACATCTTCTCTATTTAGGGGAAAATACAGACTAATATAACAAGAAATCAAATGTTTAAATGTGGCAATAAAATTTTTCATACGCACCAAATTTTATGAGAAAAAATTAGTATTATTTTTAGTTTTTGAGTTTATGTAAAGTTTGTTAATGTCGTTTTCTACTGCCGTAACCCTCGCAAGTATTTTTAGATCTCCAATCTTACGCCTCATAAAATTTTTATATTATACAAATTGTGCTCGGTATTAATTATTTTGTGCTCGGTATTTAATTTTTTGTGATCGGTATTAATTATATTTGATCTATCGCATTTAATGAGAAAAGAAATGCATGTGAGAAACATATGCAGGAAGTATAAAATAAGCTCTGATTAGAATACACAATGATGACTTATTTTGAAGTAATATCCGAGTTATTTGGTAACTTTCCGAAGCTATAACCAAGGCAAAATAACATCATTCTTACTAAGCTCACGAGGGGATTTTAGAATTTTGCCGAATTGTCGCTACAACCAAGGTTGTTATAACTGAATACATAGCTTTTCTTCGTAAATTAACATTAATATTTAAACTACAATTTTTACAATATTTTAATTCAATGGAAAATAATTAAAGCTAAAAAAAAATTGATTTTATAAAAAAGTAATAGTATCTGCCTCATTAATATTCTTTTTGTACTGAAATACGTTGCTCAAGTTTTCATTATCATAGTTTTTATTTCGCCAAATGTATCGCCAAGGTTACCAAATTTATGGTGAAGGTAAAGCGATGTTGACCTTCAGTTACAGTAAAGCGTCGTTTTGACGCTTTTTGAGGGACAAGTGACAAAAAGCGCATGACTACTGAAACTTCAGAAACGTATAGCAGCCACGTGCTAAATTAACGTTAATGGATACTTAAAAGTCGTCAATGGATAGGAATGTCTGTAATATTTAAAACTAGCTCTAATATCAAGCGTTCTTGATTCTATCAAAGCTTTTCCAACTTATATCTAATTTATTCAATGAATTTTGTTTGAATTTATTAAACAATGAATTTATTGAACAATGGACAATTTATTAAACAATAATAAATATTCAATATTCATTATTCAATTTATCAAACAATGTTCAATAAATTTTACAATTTATTGAACAATTTATCAATCAATGAATTTATCAATGAATAAATTTATTAAACAATAAATTTTGTTTGCGATTCTAAGCATTAGGTTAATACAAGAGGTTTAATAATTATAACTCAAAATGAGAATTTTTATTAAAAATTTTCATTAAAATTCATGCAGATGACTAATGAGCGCGATCACCTCTGCTAGCCATCAGGTGGAAGACATTGGAAGATCATGTAAAGACGTTAAATTGCTCGATTCGCGGAAGTTGATGGATCTACACGTATTGATCACGAATGAATCGTTTTTGAAACGATGACCGTGTGCTATCACTGTCTGTGAGTCAATACCGACTCCGCCATAAAGCGGATAAAGCGGACGCATCAGGCCTCATTTGTGCTAGATCTACCATAAGATGGATGAAGAAATTACGTCAAGTCCCATTGCTTAAGAGACCCCATTTTTATTTTTTTTAAATTAGCCATTTTATTTCTGAACAAATTTTAAATTTTGAATGCTCCATTAGATTGGCTACAAAATTAAAATAGTGGTTACCGATTAATTTAGTGTTTATTTATTTCGAATTTACACGCTATTTCCTTATTACCATTGCTTCAGTTTACATACCTCCATCAAGTACTTCTCCATTCCCAACCGGTGCACTTGAAGTACTTCTTGGACTTAGTAGTAATATAATCATTCCTGGTGACCTAAATTCTCGCCATACCTCATGGGACAGATCTATGAACAGGTATGGTACTGCTCTAAATCGACTGGAACAGCGCGCTAACCTTAGGATTGTAGCTCCACAAACGCAAACGCATTCCACAAGAAATACCCGATCAGTTATTGATCTGGACATCTTTCAACAAATACCCTTCAATCACGTGATTAGAACGATCGAAGAACTCGACGATGTTCACTTTCCTGTGGAATTAATCCTTAACTTGTATAATATCTCTTTAGATCATCCGGCTGAGCTACGCACAAATTGAAATGATTTCCATTATCCCCTTTTAAACTTAGCATCCTTATCCCTTCTCAAAATTACCAGCACGGACGATATAAATAATAGCATCCACGAAATAACTCATATACTATATACTACTCGAGGCAACTGCTGCAGCCTCGAAGCCCAAAACCATCCTCCCTAGCGATCACTTGATACCTAGTGATATCAGGACCAAAATTAAGCAGCGAAACAGTCTACAAAAAGACTGACAGCGCACTAGATTCCCGGCCTACGGCGCAGCCTACTGTAGAGACCGAAACGAGATCAAGGCTCTCATTGGTGCACACACCCATCATCGCTGGAAAACACACATTGAAAAGCTCACTACTTCGCAGATGACAGTTTCTTGCGAAAAGCCAAACAACTCAAAACTACCAGAATATAAATTCCGACCTTTAATGGCCGACATGGACTCGCCCAGACTGCGTAGGAAAAAGCCAATGCAATCGCAGACAGCTTGGGACTCCAATTTTTCCCCTACGTCGACCCTAACTTCAGTTATATCTACCCACAAATTGAAACTGATACAGCTGACCAATGACATTGCACTTCACGATCAAACACCTAATGACTTACAATGGACAACACTGACTGAAGTACTTAGCATCATCAAGAAATTCACGCTAAAGAAATCTCCTAGTATTGATCGGATCAGTAATCGTTTTATTGAGAACCTGTCCCTTTCCTATGTCTGCAGGATCGCCGCTCTATTAAATGGAATACTGGAGCACCGTTATTTTCCCCAGAGCTGGAAAACTGCCACCGTCATCCCGCTTTCTAAACCGAACCAGGACAGTTCTCTCCCAGACAGTTATCGTTCACTAATAAGCTTACTCTCCAGTCTATCGAAAATCTACAAACTTGTGTTGCTTAGAAGATTGGATAGTTTGTACAGATCTCGTCAAATACTTATTCCTGGCTAGCATGGCTTTCGAACTGCTCACTCCACGCAGACCCAGCTCATGCGTGTAGTTGAACCACCAACACACCAATTCTCGCAACAGGCAGTACACCGACATTGCGTTTTTTGACATAATGAAGACGTTCGACAAGTGTTGGATCCCGGTTCTGATCACCAAGCTGGTGCGACTTGGCGTATCAACCCAATTACTTACTATCATCAACTCGTATCTCACTAATCATTCTTTCCACGTACGAGTTGGTACTTCCCACTCCTCACCCCATCTGATCAAAGTCGGAGTGCCGCAAGGGGGTAATCTGAGCCTATTGCTTTTCAACCTATATATTAACGATATACCACACATACAACAGATGAAACTTTGCATTTTTACAGATGACACCGCGATCGTAGCCCGCGGCTGCTCTCCTCAAAACACGATCAACACTCTACAAAGCTTTATCACGCACAATCTTGAGCGCTGGCTCATCCACTGGAAAATAAAAATTAATGCCTCTATGTCTAACTTTGTTATTTTTAAGCCCCACAATAGAGCAATTACCCATAATTTCCAAATTCGTATTTTCAATGAAAACATTCCTTTTAATCTAGCTGTAGTTGGATATCTGAGAGCCACTCTTGATGCCCACATGATTTGTGGCTCCCACATCAACTTAGAAATCCAATATACTAAGTGGGTTTTTAACATCCTGCATCCCCTGCTCTGTTGAGGGTCGGGCCTTCCTCTGGAGAATAAACTTCTCCTTTACAAACAACTCATTACACCTTTTTTTTGTACGCCTACCCTGTCTGGGGTTCGGCAACAAAAACGCGTATTGGGAAATTGCAAGTTATCCAAAATAGACTTTTATGTATGATCACCAAGTCTCCTTGGTTTGTCCAAAGTGAAGTTATTCATCACGACCTTAAAGTCTCTCGCGTTGAAGAGTAAATTTGTAGACTCACTCAAAACTTCTACATCAAAAACTTTGAGAAAGCCTGCTTGGCAGGAATGAATCTATACTATGACCTAGGGCCGACGTCCAGAACACGCCGACCGCAACATGCTATTTCTGATCCAAAGCGAACTTTCAAGCCACGTGCATTGAAAATTCTTTTACCCGATCTGCCTCCGTCGGTTTAACCCAGTCAGTCATGCCACTCACAATGGCGCCACGGTGCAGCCTTGGCAGTGCAAGTCATCCCTTGTAAACACTTACTTCATACGACAGAATAGGAATGAAGCTACGATGAGCTACGCGTACTTGCACTAGAAACCTGACTCTTTTTTCGGGATCTTTGCTACCCAGTAAACTTTCTCCTTCTTTCTTCACTTTCCATTTTTATTCTTTGGCACTTTTTTTAATAGTAATTCGGTCAATGTCCATCGGTCAAGATAATGCAAACCACGCCTACGAACCATAGGCTCAACCAATCAACTACAAGCATCGGTGGAATGGAATGTTCAAACATCTCATTGTTATTTTTTCAAGTACTAAAAAAAAAAAAAACACTACTATTCGAGGTAGAGATGCGAAGATTCTCCCTCAGGTGCCTCGAAATGTAAACATCTAAGATCCTTGGATATTCCTAATTGATATTTAAAGAAGTTTTAACGATGGAAACTTATTCGATGTATTATAACTTATTCGCCCATTTCGTCTTTTTGACTTCGGGTTTACTGGTTCTCTAGCACTAACGAAAGGGATTCAGCGTATCCTCGAAACAGCTGTATGCTTCATTAATATTTTATTTGTGCTGAAATACGTTGTTCAAGTTTTCATTATCATAGTTTTCATTTCGTAAAATGTATCGCCAAGGTTACCAAATTTATGGTGAAGGTCAAGCGATGTTGACCTTCAATTACAGTAAAGCGTCGTTTTGACGCTTCTTGAGGGACCATTGACAAAAAGCTCATGGCTACTGAAACGTCAGAAACGTATTGCAGTCACATGCTAAATTAAAGTTAACGGATACTTCACGTCGTCAATGGATACTTAACGTAATTAAACTTAATGTCAATGGATACTTAACGTAATTAAACTTAATGTCAATGGATAGGAATGTCTATAAGGACCAACGGGAAAAGCGTATAATTGAGAATCATATAAAGGATGTTTGACTGTAATTACATTAATTAATTCCTGTAAAGGTTATTTTTCAGAAATGATAGTTTCAAGGCAGAAAAAGACATTTCCGGTATTTATACAATTGTCGAAAGCAATTTTCGGTACCTCAAAAACTTAACTAACAGAGTTACGTTAACTAACAGAGTTACGTTAACCGGTTAACGTAAGGTTCTAGATTCCTGCAATACACACGTATGTCTTAAAACATTTTATCGTAGGTTTTCAGTTTCGAAATGTGACAAAAGATAAATGCGGAAATGAAATATCTACAAATGGAAATTGCTGCAGCCAGATCAGGATATCCGGAATTCTATTTTCTGACATAATAATTGCTACAGAACATTTCTGTGAAATAAATAATTTAAAAGAAACTAACGGCGAATTCAACGTGCAGCATAATCGCTTCATTTGTGATACGGGATGAAAATTGAGTGTTTGTATTGACTTTAAACGTCATTACACGACCACTATGTTCAGAAACGAAATAATTTTCTTCATAGACGTTAATAAGGATGAGAAAATTGAGTTTGTCCGTCATAATTCTTATCATTTTTTTTATCAATATTAATTCTTTTAGCCTTTTGCAAATAAAAATCCGTTATAATTTTCAAATTTAAACACAGGTAATGACGATGTGAATATAATACTCTAAGTATATAATATGTCTAAGTATATAATATGTCTAAGATTGGTTCCATTTCAAATTCTCTAATTGGTGTATCACGTAGTGGACGAACATGCATTATACACTCTTTTGCAAAAAAAAAACGAAGCACTCCTAAAAAATAATCTGATCATCTCGAAATTTCGACGCTAATACCTTTATACCAAGTATGCAAAGGATTCAATTTTCAAGGCCAATGAATGTTAACTTCGGTCATAGCGCGCGTTTCTACTGCGCAACTAGCATCCTATAAAACAGGTTAAAAATGTGGACCGTTTATCTTTGCTCATTATCGGCGTTGCAGTTCCGTGGAGACATAACCAATAATGGCGTTACGATGTTGCCGAACACCTTATAAATAATTAGACGAGTTCGAACGTGGTCATATAGTCGGGATGCGTGAAGCTGTCTTGTCATACCGAGCAATAGGCCACCACCTGCATCGAACGGACACTGCTGTGCAAAGGTGCTGGCAGCAATGGTTGCTGCAAGGAACTCATCGGCGGAATGAAGGCTTTGGAAGGCCAAGGTGCACGAATGCGAGGCAAGATCGGATGCTTGTGCGGCAGGCCCGAACTGGCCCAACGGCATCATTGTCCGCCATCTAACGTGCTACAACCTCTTCCATACCACGCGTGGTACCTTCCACCATCTCACGGCGCTTGACTGGCCCATAACCCCACAACATCAACAGAGTCGTTTGGAGTGGCGTCGTAGCCGAGCATCATGACTGCCAGCAGACTGGCATCGCATAGTGTTCAGCGATGAATCACGCTTCAGTCTTTCAGCAGATGACCATCGGGTACGTGTGTGGAGGCGCCAGGACCAGAGGTCCCAATCAGCGTTTGTTTTACACAGGCACAACCATTACCCCTGGTGTGATGGTGTGAGGTGTTATCTCTTACGACAGCAGGTCATCCCTAGTCATCCTGCGTACAACTTTAACAACAGCTCAACGATATCTTGATGAAATCCTGCGGCCATTTGCGTTACCATTCATGACACGTCATTCTGGGGTGATTTTCCAACAAGATAATGCCACGCTACATACGGCTCGCACATCTGTCGACTGTCTGCGTGCTGTTGACACTGTTTCTTGACCAGCAAGGTCACCAGACCTTTCGGCAATCGAGCATGTATGGGACATGCTAGGCCGCCAGATTCGGCCAGCCCGAGATGTAGCAGATCTGGAGCAGCAATTGAGGAATGCCTGGCAGAATGTATCGCAGGATGATATTAGGAAACTTTATCACTCCTTACCTAGACGTATATAAGCATGCATTGCCGCCAAGGGGATTTCACCAATTACTGATTTGAAAATTCAATGTGCAATTGCTAATCATTGATGGGTCCTGCAGCCTCGGTTTTGTAATCATTTCATTACCTGTGTATAAGCTGTACGCATATTTAATTTCAATAAAAACTGTCACTTTCTTCATGGTGCTTTGTTTTTTTTTTGTTTTGTTTTTTTGCAAAAGAGTGTATATTTTACATTTATATTTTTCTTGGCTTCTTTTTAAAATATCAAGTTTTTAAAATATCAATAGAAACAAACAGAAATATTTGGACTAATTAATCAAAAAACTCATTCGTGAATCATAACTTCATTATTCTAATTATAAAGCTTGAGGTCTATTGGCACATGCGTTCAAAAGTTGAAGTTCGTACAAACAAACCAAACACTTGCGCTCAAGAGTGATACTCGCATGCTTCATATGCTCATAATTTACTCAGAAAGTGCTTCATAGTATTAAATATTATGTTTTAAAATTTTCTAACCGGTAATATGCGAGACTGTGTACTGAAGACAATCTATTGTCGAGAACGTCGTTTTTTATTACATGCCAATATACATCTAGATTACTCTCAAATTAGTGTTAATAATGCATCCAATAAATCATATTCTATCATCTGTGGCTATTTCAGATCAGCATTCGTAAAACTCGTGTTCTAATCCGTATTTGAATCCCTAAACAGTGAACGCTCTATCTGCTACTGGGACAACATTCTTTTCTTCTTCAATTTACGTTTACCTAAAACTCCATAACACATTTATAGAGAAAACTCAATTGCGTCTAGTTCAAGGGATAAGAGTGTCGTCTGGTAAACAAAGAATTGATGGTTCGATTCTTCGCTAAAATGAGAGTTCTTTACAATGGTTCTCAACCTTTACAAATTTGAATATCCTCTAGCTATGTACTTCTTAAAACCTTTTATTCAACTTCACCTTGTGTTTGTCAGTGTGATTCAAATCTTTGAGACCCTAACTAATCAAGTGCTAAAATATCCAATAACGTGAAATTCGGTATATCTTTGTCTTCGTGATACATTTTAATTCCTTTGATTTTGAGCCTTAACCGGATAGCGTCCTGAGCCCTCTATAGGAATACAATCGTTTTTTGGGAATAACTCGAAAATAGGAGCAGCTAGAAACTCCAAATTTGATACATCATTTTTTGTGTTATATTTTATTCTCTTTTTATTATTTTGAACCTTATCGGTCCAGCCTGCTCTGGGTCAACCATGGGAATGCACATTTGTTGGGAAATAATTCGAGAACCAAAACAGCTAGAAAGTCCAAATTTGGTACGTCGCTATCTTTCTAACAATTAAGTTGCATGCATTTTAATACATACATTTTTCATACAAATAATGAAAGGAGGTACTTTAAAAAACTTTTTTTTACTTTTACTTGTTAACTATATGTGTTTATTTCTTTTGAATATGGCCCTTGGTTTCTTCAAATATGTATCCAAATATGATGAAACTTGTATTGTTCTTAACAATTTTCGGTGCAGTTTATAACATATTCACTTTTAGAAAACAAAATGCATTAAATTAAAATATTAATGTTCACATTTTCTATCGATAACGTTCTTTTACGAAATCAAAATTCAATATTGGTAATTTGAACGTGTCAGAGATTACTCACATTTTTACGGGTACCCCCAACAGTACGAGTATACACCATGCTGGCGAACACTGATCTAGAATGCCCTGGATCTCTCATGGTGCAGTCTGAAGCAACTGCACAAGCATATTTGCGCATTCATTAAACCAGCTTGATTGTCCTTGAAAGCATTTTACTTTTGGGAAATCTGTTGTAAATAAACTGAGAATATAGGTTACGAAAGATAACTTTCTGGAAAACAGAATGCAGATGTGTGCAAGGCGTTTCATTTGCCACGTAGTAGAAACAAAATGGCAGATGATAATTCAGACTTGTGCCTTGCAGGATTTGGGGCATCGGAGGTCGTGAGCTCAATCTCGTACCTGCATGCCTTTCAATCAGACACAATAGTTCGTTTCAGGTCGACGACACACTTGTAAACAAATACAAGATTATTTCGATTCACAACACTGTTCCACCGAGGATGATGATATAACCGCTAGCAGCTGATTCCCATGACATTATTTTTCAAAGTGGATTATTGCGTATTTTGCAAAAACCTTACACGTACGGCGTGCACTAAGAACTAAAAAGATCTGATGTGAGCAGCACATGACTTTCCCTGCAGGTTCAAATTCATATTTTCTTTATTTCTTAAATAATTCATTAGATTGAGTTTAATTGCACCAAATAACACTAAATTTGCATTTTTAATTCAATTTTACTTTTCCAGCAATACATGGTAATGTATAGGGAAAGTATTGGAATCATGCCGAAAATCGCAACTCGAGTTTTCGACGGATCTACACGTTTCGAGACCTCTAGAATACGAAAAAACCATTTTTAGCGTGACGTCTGTGTGTGTGTCTGTGTGTCTGTCTGTCTGTCTGTGCAGATTTTGTATCCACTCTAACTAAAAAATTAATGGACCGAATTTCACAAAATTTGGTAGGTAAGTTACTTGTGAGTGAGTCTGGTGCTGATTAGTTTTGGGTACGATTCGGGATAAAAGAACCCGCCTTTTTTTGCGAAATGGCCCGCAAAAGCTTGTATCCACTCTAACTGAAAAACTAATGGACCAAATTTCACAAAATTCGGTAGATGAGTCACTTGTGGGTTACCCTGGTGCTAATTAGTTTTTGGTACGATTCGGAAAAAAATTACCTGCCTTTTTTTGCAAAATGGCCCGCAAAAATCGTCCAAATCTAAACTAAAGACCTGGGTATACTCAAATATATCCATTAAATGCTGATTTAATACGCAATTTTTAACGACGAAAAGAATAAGACCAACCCCATTACACTAGGACTAGCCGTTCTCGAGATATTTTAGTTTTTCGTATTTTTCCTACACCATTTTTGAAAATAAGTCCAGTTTTCAAATGAGAACGAAAATTGAATTAAAAATTAATTAAATTTAATTTAAATAAATAGAACGTGAACATAAGTCTGAAGGGAAAGTCATGTGCTGCCCACATCAGATTTTTACTTTCCCTGCAATACATGGTAATGTATAGGGAAAGTATTGGAATCATGCCGAAAATCACAACTCGAGTTTTCGACGGATCTACACGTTTCGAGACCTCTAGAATACGAAAAAACTATTTTTAGCGTGACGTCTGTGTGTGTGTCTGTGTGTCTGTCTGTCTGTGTGTCTGTCTGTCTGTGCAGATTTTGTATCCATTCTAACTAAAAACTAATGGACCGAATTTCACAAAATTTGGTAGGTAAGTTACTTGTGAGCGTGTCTGGTGCTGATTAGTTTTGGGTACGATTCGGAATAAAAGAACCCGCCTTTTTTTGCGAAATGGCCCTCAAAAGCTTGTATCCACTCTAACTGAAAAACTAATAGACCGAATTTCACAAAATTCGGTAGATGAATCACTTGTGGGTTACCTTGGTGCTGATTAGATTTTGCTATGATTCGGAAAAAAATGACCTGCCTTTTTTTGCAAAATGGCCCGCAAAAATCGTCCAAATCTAAACTAAAGGACTGGGTATACCCCAAATATATCCATTAAATGCTGATTTAATACGTAATTTTTAACGACGAAAAGAATAAGACCAACCCCATTACACTAGGACTAGCCGTTCTCGAGATATTTTAGTTTTTCATACTTTCTCTACGCCACCTTTGAAAATAAGCCAGGTTACCGAATGAGAACGAAAATTGAATTAAAAGTGAAATAAATTTAGTTAAAATAAAGAGAACGTTAATATAAGTCTGCAGGGAAAGTCATGTGCTGCCCACATCAGATTTTTGTTTTTATTTAGTAATTGGATATTTTTCTTATAGCGACGTAAGAAAAATGCAAGAAATCTCAATTGTCTTCAGAACTGTTAGTCCTAAAGTATAATGGAGTGTGTTATATTCTTTTCCTTGTCAAAAATTGAGTATAAAACAAGAATTTAATTGATACATTTCAGCATACGTAGTCTTTATTTTTTTTTAATTTTGGCGATTTTTGTGGTGCATTTCGTAAAAAACGGCAGATTGTTCTTTTCCGAATCATACCAAAATCTAATCAGTACCAGAGTATCCTACAAGTAACTTATCTACCAAATTTAGTGAAATTTGGTCAATTAGTATTTTAGCTAGAGTGGATACATGAAATTCTTCCGGGCCATTTCGCAAAAAAAGGCGGGTTCTGTTTTTACGAATCCTACCAAAAACTAATCAGCACCAGGGTCTCATCCAAGTGACTTACATACCAAATTTTTTGAAAATCGGTCCATTAGTTTTTCAGTTAGAGTGGATACATACATTGCACAGACAGACAGACACACAGACACACAGATACACAGACAGACACACAAACACACACACAAACGACGTGCTAAAAATAGTTTTTTCGTATTCTAGGGGTCTCGAAACGTGTAGATTCGTCGAAAACCGAGTTGTGATTTTCGGTATGATTCCAATACTTTCCCTATACATTACCATGTATTGCAGGGAAAGTAAAAATTCCTGATTTTGCCTAAAACCAATAAAACAAGGGAGGTTTTTGTTTGTTTGTTTTTCCCCCGACTTCAAAATCAATATCAATCAATCAATGGCTTCTAATTTTTAATTAAAAAAGACATCACTTTTACCTTCACGCTGTTTCATACAAGGACAGAAAACACATTTATTAGCTGCGTGATAATAAGTATATAACTATACAATGCACAATTTTAACGTGAATAACATCCATGGTCGTCGGAGTATCAGGCTGAAATCGAAACATTGAGAAAAATTTAAAATGAAAATATAAATGAGGATTTTTGTAAAATATGAGATAAATTCATTATTTTCCTCTTTGTCCATACTTGTTTTATCGAAAATACGGGGCTATTTGTGAATATATAAAAATAATTTCTATATTTTCCCCGAATATATATATATATATATATACAATATATTTATATATATATATACTAAAATATGAAGGATACTATGCAAATATTATTAAATAAAGAATTTAAAGTTATTAAGTAAATGGATTGAAAATGCAAAATACATTTAATTTATTGCGCAAATGCAGCTCATAAATAAAATGATTTCAATAATAATAGAAGTTTGAAAATCCAATGAACGAAAAGTAAGAAGATGTAACACGATAAACCTAAATTTTTAAAAACACCCACAGAATAAAATATAATACAGCAAATCATCAATCAAATGGATAAAAAATACAAAACACAAGCTATCAAGTTACAGAAAATCAACCAAATTAAAAGGTATGGAAACAAAAAAAGAAAAACTTAAACTAAATTCAAATATCTAACAGGCTTACAAAACAAAAGTAAAAATCAACTAATCCTCAAGCAAATGGAAAAAATAACAAGAAAGATCAATCATGCATAAGCATTGATTATGAAACACTTTCCAACTGAAATGTAATTTCATTTAAAAATTTCTAAAATGTGATTCATTCAGTGGTAATATCTTTTACATTATCACAGTACTACAGTAATTTATTATACTTAAATATTTAAAACTGTATCGAAATATAAATCATCTGATTCTTTATGCAAAATCAATGAATATTTCATTCATATAACTTGTATTCCAGACTCCAGAGCTAAATAATTTTGTGTGAAAAAAATTCAGCAATTCTTATGTAATTCATCTTACAATCGCTTGAGATATTTGCATTCTGCATATGTTAAAATTTATGCAGAAATTTTAACATATGCAGAAATAATTCCTTGAAGAAATAATAAAAGTTTAGGGATCATTTAAAATCACAACTATTGTAATTGCATAGGCACGGAATTTAGATACACAGATAATATATATGTGTATGTGTATGTACTCAAAGTATTGGAATCGTGCCGAAGATCGGAACTCGAATTTTCAAAGTATCTACAAGTTTTGGGACTTCTAGAACACGGAAAAACTACTTTTAGGAATACGTCTGTGTGTGTAAGGGTGTATCTGTGTATGTTTCTGTGTGGATATGACATCCACTCTAATTGAAAAACTAATGGACCGAATTTCATACAATTTGGTAGGTATGTTTTTTGTGGGAAATCCTGATGTTCATTAGATTATAGTACGATTCGTAATAAAAGAATCTGCCTTCTTTGCGAAATGGCCGCAGAAATTGCCTTTATCCACTCTAGCTAAAAACTAATGAACCAAATTTAACAAAATTTGGAGTATAATATTTCAATAACCTACAAGTGATTTATATACCAAATTTAACAAAATTTTGTATATAAATCATTTGTAGGTTATTCTACTACGATTCGGGAATCTAATATAATATAATATCTCTCTCTTTTCTTTCTGGAAGATATCCCAAAGTCAGAATTTAATTGAATTTGTTTTTTTCCCTATATTAAATAATTTTTTTAATTAAAAAACTACTTAACATATTTTACTGAATTTTTTTTTATATATTCTATGGGATAATGTGAATATTTCCTAAAAATTTCGAAGCAATTCGTGAATTTTAAATTTACTTAAAAAATGTTTGAAAAATTAGGTCCCATAGGATTCTTTGTATTTCATTTTTTCAACCCGGGTTCAATAAAAAACTAATTGGGTGATATTATTTATTTATATTCCCATAGGTCCTACAGACCGTCTGAACAACATACTAAAATTTCATTTTGATAAACTCATTTTTACGGCAGTTATCGTGCTAACGGACAGACAGACAGACAGACAGACAGACAGACAGACAGACAGAATGAACAAAGTCATAAACACTTTTCAACTTTGTTGTAAAGTGTTAAAAATAAATAAAATAAATATCGAATCAACAAGTCAATGAAAAATATAAAGGTATGGAATCGAAATAAGTATAACAAACGAAATCAAGCACAAACGCCTTACACGTGGACGAGGCTCTAAGCCTAAATCATGAATTGTTAACCTCTACAAAAATCTAATCATGTCCAAGTTTTTTGTAGAAGCAAACACAAAAATGTATGTTTCTGAAGAAATAGATAGATTAAATCTATAAACTATTTCTACTTGGACGACATACATAAAGAAGGAATAAAAAAGAAAAAATGAATACCTGGAAAAATCACAGCGTATGTACAATCGATTCAAGACAGGGAACACTGATAGAAGAGACCAGTGTTGCCATTCGTAAAGAAAAAATAAAAAAACATTTACTGTTGCCATTCATAAGAATTGAAAAACTGTGAAGCGAAATGCTAAGAAAAAGTATTAATATACAAAAAGAGCTACTAAAAAGAGGGGCAAATAATAGTAATGCTGAAGTGGGAAGTGAATGAAAAAAAAAAAAAATAAATGAAAAAAAAAAAAATAAAAAAAAAAATAAAAAAAAAAAAATAAGATACTATGAATAGAATTATATGATACTATGAAAAGAATTATAAAAATCCAGCTATTTTAAATTTTTTAACAATACTATTTACTAAATAAGAGGGATATTTATATAAATTACTAGTAATTTTGAGATTATTGATATGCATAGCATGAAATTTTTTATCAGATAATCTATAAATTCTAAAAAGCTGATTGAGTATAATATTTCTAAACAATTGAATCGAGTTACAGGAATTAAAAGGTAAGATTTTATTAATATTAAAATTATAATTAATTCGATTAATAATATTAATATTAAAATTATAATTAACTCGATTCAATTGTTTAGAAATATTATACTCAATCCCCTATACCTAATCCCCTTTGGAATTTTAGACTGAATCCATATCAGTTATCATCTAAGCCATATCTATAGCTAATCTTGAAAAATAGATGTTTCAAATGAAATTAATATTTTGAACCGGAAATGGGAAAAAGAACCAAACATGGAAATTCTTAGAGAACTTCCCTCTCCTCTCATTCTCCTTCGGAACTTGATGCTGAATCCAACTTAGTCATCATCTGAGCTCAATGTATTGCAGATACTCAGAAAATAAATGTTTCAAGAAAAAAAATTCGTAAAATCAACAGTATGCCAAAATTTCTGTCATCAACAAAACAAATACCAAAAATGCAAATAAGAATTTTCCTGAAACTGTAGAATGAAAAAGTCTCGCTTCAGAACGTTGCTATTTTTGTCCGAGAAGTTTTTCTCAATGGAATAATGAGCTAAACACGAATAAATAAAGAAAAAAAAACACTAGTTCTAAATATAACCCGTACAACCTATTTCCATGCCATTCCCTCGTTTTTCCTCTGCGGACATATATTAAATGCGATAGAATTGGTCTGACGGCACGTAGTTAACGATACATACAGACATTCTAAATTATAGTTCTCAAAAGCGGTTCGAAGTAAAACAGTCTGGGGCGGTTGATTCAAAGAACTTTTGAGTAGCGGTAGATTCAAAGAGACGGACGAAATTTACTGAATGGCAAGATTTAGTTGAATTTCAAGAAACACTCTTTAATGTCTCAATTATAAAAGGTTTTGCTGACACTTTGATAGCTTTAAATATTTAGTATACACATTAACAAGAAAGATCAATCATGTACAAAGCATTGATTATGAAACACTTTCCAACTGAAATATAATTTCATTTAAACATGCGATACATTCTAAACATGCTAAAATGCGGCATGCTAACATGCTAAAATGCGACACATTCAGCACTGATACTTTTTTAATTATCACAGTACTGCAATAATTTATTATGCTTGAAAACTTAAACCTTCATCAAAACAGGCCATGCTATTAATCGTCTGTGTCTCTATGTAAAATCAATGAATATTCCATTCATATCACTTATATTCTAGACTCCAGGGCTAAATAATATTGAGTGAAATGAATTCAGCAATTCTTATACAACTCATCTTACAATCGGTTGATGTATTTACGTTCTGCATGCTATAGAAATTAGGCTTTGCTGCAGGAATAATCACAGTTTAGTGATCATTTAAAATCAAAAATATTGTAATGGCTTTGGCACATAATTTAGATACACAGATAATAGGAAAAAATAAAACTGTTATAGGACGGATGCAACACTAAATAGAAATTTAAATCGTCTTTAAACATTACGATATTTACACAGGAAAAAAAAATAGATGCCATATTTTATTTTGAAATGAGTCACTTGATCTCTTCATATAATATGGTGTAATTATTATTTCAATTTTTATTTAAAAAGCTACCTAACATATCTTACTGAAATTTTTTTTACATATTTTGCGTGATAATTTAAATATTTCCTAAAATTTTCGAAGCAATTTGTGATTTTTAACTCCGTTTAAAAAATGTTTGAAAAATTACGTCCCATAGGATTCAATTCAAAGTATTTTATTTTTTTAACCGGGGTTAAATCCGAAACTAATGGGGTGATATTGTTCATTTTTCGTTCCTAATATATGTCCCACAGATCATCTCAACAACATCCTAAAATTTCCTTTTGTCATTTTTACGGCAAGTATCGGACGAACAGACAGACAGAATGAACAAATGTCATAAACACTTTACAACTATGTTGAAAAATATTTAAAATGCATTTTTTATCTCGACTCGAAGTTTTCAAGCATAGTTCATGTCTGAGTTTTAATATTCAATATTTGAATTTTGGACCTCACTATAATACTTTTCCTTTACATTACTGTGTGTGGCAAACAAAATAAGAAAATATAATTAATCGAAATGTTTTACATTACACTGGTATTTGGACTAATACGGTAGGTAATATATGTATAGGAAAAATTTATAATATGACATAAAAATCGGTTATTAATGTTACTAAAAATATACAATACCACACAATTTGCGAAAAGTAAATAGTGGGAAAATGGATTCAATATACACAAGTAAATATAAAAACATTTTAGGGGTAAACATTTTTATTCATAACTCATCATGCTCAGCTTCAATAGAGGCAAATCATAAGAAATCAAGTTGATCAATGGTAAAATAGTTGATTTTAGAAACTTGGCAGTGTTTAACCTTTCATTATCACCATACAATTTGAGAAAAGTAAACAGTGAGGAAATGGATTCAATATACACAAGTAAATATAAAAACATTTTAGGGGTAAACGTTTTTATTCATAACTCATCATGCTCAGCTTCAATAGAGGCAAATCATAAGAAATCAAGTTGATCAATGGTAAAATAGTTGATTTTAGAAACTTGGCAGTGTTTAACCTTTCATTATCACCATACAATTTGAGAAAAGTAAACAGTGAGGAAATGGATTCAATATACACAAGTAAATATAAAAACATTTTAGGGGTAAACGTTTTTATTCATAACTCATCATGCTCAGCTTCAATAGAGGCAAATCACAAGAAATCAAGTTGATCAATGGTAAAATAGTTGATTTTAGAAACTTGGCAGTGTTTAACCTTTCATTATCACCATACAATTTGAGAAAAGTAAACAGTGAGGAAATGGATTCAATATACACAAGTAAATATAAAAACATTTTAGGGGTAAACGTTTTTATTCATAACTCATCATGCTCAGCTTCAATAGAGGCAAATCATAAGAAATCAAGTTGATCAATGGTAAAATAGTTGATTTTAGAAACTTGGCAGTGTTTAACCTTTCATTATCACCATACAATTTGAGAAAAGTAAACAGTGAGGAAATGGATTCAATATACACAAGTAAATATAAAAACATTTTAGGGGTAAACGTTTTTATTCATAACTCATCATGCTCAGCTTCAATAGAGGCAAATCATAAGAAATCAAGTTGATCAATGGTAAAATAGTTGATTTTAGAAACTCGGCAGTGTTTAACCTTTCATTATCACCATACAATTTGAGAAAAGTAAACAGTGAGGAAATGGATTCAATATACACAAGTAAATATAAAAACATTTTAGGGGTAAACGTTTTTATTCATAACTCATCATGCTCAGCTTCAATAGAGGCAAATCATAAGAAATCAAGTTGATCAATGGTAAAATAGTTGATTTTAGAAACTTGGCAGTGTTTAACCTTTCATTATCACCATACAATTTGAGAAAAGTAAACAGTGAGGAAATGGATTCAATATACACAAGTAAATATAAAAACATTTTAGGGGTAAACGTTTTTATTCATAACTCATCATGCTCAGCTTCAATAGAGGCAAATCATAAGAAATCAAGTTGATCAATGGTAAAATAGTTGATTTTAGAAACTTGGCAGTGTTTAACCATTCATTATCACCATACAATTTGAGAAAAGTAAACAGTGAGGAAATGGATTCAATATACACAAGTAAATATAAAAACATTTTAGGGGTAAACGTTTTTATTCATAACTCATCATGCTCAGCTTCAATAGAGGCAAATCATAAGAAATCAAGTTGATCAATGGTAAAATAGTTGATTTTAGAAACTTGGCAGTGCTTAACCTTTCATTATCACCATACAATTTGAGAAAAGTAAACAGTGAGGAAATGGATTCAATATACACAAGTAAATATAAAAACATTTTAGGGGTAAACGTTTTTATTCATAACTCATCATGATCAGCTTCAATAGAGATAAATCATAAGAAATCAAGTTGATCAATGGTAAAATAGTTGTTATTAGAAACTTGGCAGTGTTTAACTTTTCATTATCACGTGTTGAAATTTTCCTCTTAAAGGCTGAATATTCTTCTTCTTTGACCCCAAACCGTCCGACCTACCCGAAGATATAAGGCATTTGTTTGGGAGGCCGGAAGTGCTACCCACAAGGCATCCACAAACACCGTACCCTTCTTCCCCTACCACCTTAGAAGAACTTACGGACCCACATATTTAACGTGCCTGTACTTCGCGTGAAGACAGGGATAGTTTGAACAGAGCCGGAATCGAACTCGGATCGTCCGAGTGTAATCCCCGCGCACAAACCACTGGGCTATCCCCGCCCTCGAAGCTGAAAATTGGACTTTGTTTTAACTATCTTACAGCAATGGGATTTCTGTAGGTCATTTCACAAAAAAAAAAAAAAAATGCCGTTTCTATTATTCGAAAATTCGCTAAATTTTAATAGATTAAAATCCTTTACTAGACTAAACTGTGTACCAAATATCAACTCTCTAGTAAAGTATGTTAAAAATGTCATCAAAGAAGTTGAAACAGACAGACACCCACACATAGTTTATGACTCATGGCGATTTAAATAAAAGCTTTTAAAAAATCTGATGTGGGCAGAACATGATTTTCATACAGATTCAAATTCATAAACCATTAAATTGAGTTTAATTGCTAAAATAGACACTTGAAATCATAGCAAGTTTTCAATTTTAATGCTTCTTATTATTTATTAGGCAACTTAACGTATTTTAGAACGTCTCCATTTCCTCAAAAATCAAAAAAATCTTAAATACTTCGAAAACGATTGGTTCTAGAGGAGTGGAGTTGGTCTTATTCGTTTCGTCCTCTTCAACATTACGCATAAAACGCGCTTTTAATTAATATTTTTAATCATACTTAGTCTTTTATTTCAGATTTTGATGGTTTTGTGGGTCATTTCACAAAAAAGAAAAAAAAAATGCAATTCTAATTTTCCAAATCGTACTAAAATATAAGCAGCACCCGGGTAATCCACAAGTGACTACCAAATTTTAAGTAATTTCATCCAATGTTTTACACCGTCAGTTCGACAAAATATCAAAAATCTTAAGGTCCACCTAAGAATAATGAGGTTGGACTTATTCGTTTTGTAGTTAAGAATTACGTATAAAACAAGACTTTAATGACTACATTTCAGCATATATAGTCTTATATCTCAAACTTTAACGATTTTTTCGGACTAATTTGCAAGGTGAAACCCCCAAGCTCTATCGAATCGTACCAAAATTTAAACAGCACCAAAATAACGCACAAGAGATTTAAAATTTCGAATAGTTTTTGAGCTATAATGAATACATATATTGCCCACACACATGCACACAGACCTCACACTAAAATTATATATATATTTGTATTTTTTGCATTCTACGACAGTGGTTCTTAAACTTTTTGGTCTTACAACCCTCTTTTTCACTTAAAAAATACAGGAGATCCAACTCACTGAGTGGCTGTCAATCATGCATAAAGCATTGATTATGAAACACTTTACAACTTCAGTGCAATTTTATTTAAAGATCTCTAAAATGCGATACATTCAGTGGTGATATTTTTAAAATTATTACAGTACTGCAATAATTATATTTGAAAATTTAAAACTTCATCGAAGAAAAACGAACTTGATTCAAATGACGTCATCGAAATATAAATCGCCTGGCTCTCGGTGTAAAAGCAGTAAATATTTCATTCATACATTTTTATTTCATTCATCACAGTACTACAATAATGTATTCTACTTAAAACCATGGAGGTAAAAGTAATTTAACTCTATACATAAAACTTCATCGAAAAAAATCTGCCATTAAATCGTATGTTTCTCTATGTAAACTCAATGAATGTTTCATTCATATCATCTAAATTGCAGACTCAATTGCAGAACAAAATAATTTTGCGTTAAAGAAATTCAGCAATTCTTATACAACTCATCTTACAGCCTAATCTGTTTACATTCTCCATAAGTGAAAATTAGGTTTCGTTGTAGAAATAATCAAAGTTTGATGATCATTTAAACTCAAATATGTTGTAATGGTGTTGTTTCAGAATACAGATGCACAGAAATTAAGTAAAAATAAAGCGGTTTTAGGACGGATACAACACTAAATATAAACTAAAAAGAATTTTTAAAAATCACGATTTTAACACAAGATGGATGGCATTGATCATTTAAAGTCAAATATATTCTAACTGCGCTGTTTTAGAATACAGATGCACAGAAATTAAGCAAAAATAAAGCGGTTTTAGGACGGATACAACACTAAATATAAATTAAAAAGAATTTTAAAAATCACGATTTTGACACAAAATGGATGCCATATTTTATTTTGAAGTGAGTCACGTGATCTCTTCATATACTGGTCAAGTGATCTTTTCATATAAAGGGTGGAATTATTATTTTAATTTTTATTTAAAAAACTACTGAATATATTTTCCTGAATTTTTTTTATGTATTTTATAGGATAATTTAAATATTTTCTAAAATTTTCGAAACAATCTGGGAATTTTAAATTCGCTTAAAAAATATTTGAAAAATTAGGTCCTATAGGGTTCAATGTATTTTATTTTTTCAACCCGGGTTCAATCCAAAACTAATTTGGGTGATATTATTCATTTATATTTCCATAGGTCCCACAGACTGACTGAACGACATACTAAAATTTCATTTTGATAAAGTCAATTTTACGGTAGTTATCGTGCTAACAGACAGACAGGCAGAATGAACAAAGTCATAAACACTTTTCAACTATGTATGTTGTAAAGTGTTAAAAAAAATGGAACACAAAGAAATAGAAATTGAACTAAATAAATTTTTAAATTAGAAGCTGTACTTCGCTCTTATGTGCAGTAATACTCTATAACAGTTCACAGCATTATCTCTGATGCAAATTTTATGCAATTAATCTGGACAAAAAAGCCATATAACACGCACTTGGTCTAAATCGAATGTTTATGGAGACAAACCTTCCTATATTATGACAAAATGGAATTCATTTTCTTCCATGGCACTATGTGGGCGTATCTCGGTCTTATTTAAAGTGATCACATCAGGCACATAGATTGTCAAGACTGCGGTTAGCAGATGACAAGAATATAAAGTGATTTCAGAGACTGGTTGATGTAATGGATATATTAATATATTAAAAGATAATTTCAAGGTTTTCATCAGTCAAATGCTGCAACTGTGGAAATTGAAACATAGAAGCATTTCTTCTACACTCTACTCGAAATTTATATAGAAATTGTGATATTCCAAAAATACACACAACGCATGCAACTTGGTTACGAATTTTATCTATATAATAAAGGAAAATATCTTTGTGTGTGTGTGTGTATGCAGTTTGTAGCGAGAATTAGTTTTTTGGTTATTTTATGCTTTAGCGCGATTTGCAACGATTTTGGGTGATATTCACACAAATCGATTCCGTAAACTGGGTTTACATTGTTCACTTTGGATGATCACTTTGGTTGAATTACTGAAAGTGAAAGATGTAAACGTTACATTCACTGAAAGTGATCGTTGGAAAAGATGGTTGAAAGAAGTTGGCCACCACGGACAACTTTCGTTCACTTTGGGGGGTTCATTGTGGATGAATCATCCAAATTAAAACATGTAAACGCGTTTTCAACTTATGTTCATCTTCAGTGACAGCTGAGTTCTTAGTCCAGATACAATCATTTTGTCTTTTTAAACATTATTTCTGATTAACAAAAATACAATAACACAAGTAATTAAAATACAAAATGCTGCTTTTGTGATGTTATGGATTTTTTTTCTTATCATTCACTCATATTTTAATATGTATTACTACAGCTGAAAAAAAAATATTATTATAACTTATTAATTTGTACATAGCATTAGAGCTGATAATATTTTAATAGAAATATATTGTTCTAGAAACTATCTACCATTTCCTTCTTCAATGCTAACAAGCCTAGAGATGAACGCAAAGTGACGATCAACTCCATTTGACGTGTAGCTCTAAGCTTGAAGAAGTAAATCCAAGCATTTCCAAAACGATAATCTGCTGTCTGCCTTTAATTTTCGCAGAATTTTACATTGTGATATTTTTATTCTTTGCTTGTGCGTGAAGTAACGCTCACGTGAGTGAATACCTTTTTTAACCAGTAATAAATATACACTGTTGCTAAGATTTAGTCGTTCTTGAGATTGAAATCTTCATACTTTTCACAGTATCAACATATCTCTCGAAAGAATAAAATGATTTCTATGTAATTAGACATGTTCATTTTAAATAGTAGTAGCAATAAGCCTATTGATTTTTAGAGAACCGCGGGACAAGAAAGCTCTAATTTCTGCTATTTTCCTCAATATGTAAAATTTGTTCAATTTTGCACAAAATCATATGTTAAGCACATTATATATATATATATATATATATATATATATATAATATTAAAATAGTAAATCCAATGGTAGAATGGAAGAAGTAACTCATAATACACTATCTTAAAAATATTTTAAACCAACAGAATACAATGAAATAAAATGAAATTCAACAATAAAGAGGAAATTATAATACATATTACAGTTCAGAAAGCTAAAGATAATCAACAAATGTCAATGGAGAGGAATCGAAAAGAGGAATACCAAAATAATCAAGCATTAAAGCTTACACGTGGAAGAGCTCTAGGCTTAAGAATAGTTCATTTCGAAAAAATTGGTTATCAAGTCCTAATATTTTAAACGAAATGAACACAAAAATGCTTGTTTCTGAAACACAAGATAGATTTTATCTATAAACATGTGTTATTAGGACGACAAGCATAAAGATTGAAAAAATAGAAAGGAAACATAAATATCTTGAAATACTCATCAAATGTACAATCGTGACGAGCAAAAAATGACTAGACCAATGTTGCCGTTCGATAAAGAGTAAAGAAGTGATTTACTGTTGCCAAAGTGAGTGATAAAAATCGTACTGCGTAATGGCAGTAAAATGTGATATTCTACAGCAAAAGTTGCAAAATAGAAAGATGAAAATATATTGTAATGTAAAAACACGAGAATGTTAAATAAGATACTAAGGAGAGAATATTAAGAATTTTAGGCTAATCGAAATTTATTGACTATACCATTTACTAATTATGCTGGATATTCATATAATTTACTGGTAATTATGAGGTTATTTATGTGCAAGCATGAAATTTTTAATCTGATAATCTATAAATTCTAAAAAGTTGCTTAAGTATAATATTTCTAAACAATTGAATCGAGTTGCAAGAATTAAAAGGTAATAATTTATTAATATTAAATTTTAAAAAAATCTTTTTTATCAATATAAATTAGTAACAATCCCATTAGTAGATTCAATAATTAAATTTAAATCCAAATAATTAATATTTTTACTAATAGTAGTTTCATTAGGTATTAATTCCAAATTATCCGGATAGAAATCTATATCTATGACATAATTATCAGTAAATACTAAACAAATCAGATCATCTACATATCTATAAATTTTATAGTAGTTTTCTGTAGAAGTAAAGAAATTTTCATAATGATATAGGTATAAATTAGCTAACATACTGCTACTACAGCCACCTTGTGGTACACCTGAGATTTGTAAGTATAATTTATTACCTTGAAAAATATAATTATTGAAAAGAACAAAATGGAGAAGTTTAGGAAAATTGGCAAATTTAGGTAGGTGAGAATGATTAGTAATATAGGTATTATATAAAGCTAATATGACATCATAAAGATCAGTGATCGTAATATTATTAAATAGATTTTTAAAATCAAAAGTTTGAAATCCTATTATTTTACCTAATGATGTTCATTTATTTTTTAATTCTTTACTATTATTTAGAATAATGTAGTTATCACTAGAATCACGTAAATTACTATTTAGTACATTTAAAAAATTAATAATAATTTACGAGCAGTAGTAGAGTATGAATTATGACTACTAGTTACAGTTCTAAATTTAATAGGATTTTTATGAAATTTAGGAATGATCACAATATATGGAAATTTCAAAAATTTGTTATTAATATCTAAATCACTATACATATTGATAATTTTCAATTTGATACTATTAACAGAGCGTGAATCAAGTTTAAATAGACTATTATTTTCTAAATAATGTAACAGATATTGTATATAGAATTTTTTACAGATAATAGCATAATTATTAGAAGCTTTATCAACATCAGTAATAACAAAATATTTATGCAAATCATTTACAGAATTTCTATATTATCCATATTATAAATAGATCTAGATAAATTGATACTCCAAATGGCATTTTTAATAGACATTAAAATAGTAAATTTCCACATATTAAATGCCTCTAAAGGCTGACCATATTTAGAAGCTAATCCATAAATATATTTATCAAGGTCAAGATTTATTGATTTTAAGACTTAGAATTATTACAAGAAGGTAACCTAAATTTTGTACCAATATAGGCTTGTTGTATTTAAAAGTCTTCGTAACATTCAAATCCTTAACAAGCAATAAATGATGAAACCGATTAAATAAATTCCTAAAATTGATAGAATTATAAATGAGATGCTTAAAAGAAATTACACAATAAGAATTAGAACAATTATTATTATGAAAATGATTAAGTTTTATATTTAAATATTTTGATCTAGTAATAAGCAAATCATAGAAAATATGATTAAAATGTTCATTAGTTAGATCTAATTTTAAGAAAATAGCATAAACTGTATTTAATTGTTTTTTCTTAACCGAAAATACCCATGATTTTATAAATTTGCATTGAAATGAGTTGTTAAAATGTTGATGCATACTTTTAATATTAGGTTTAAAGTCATGATGAGGGGAGCTTCCTTTACCGCGTTTAAATCTTTTGAGTTTAGCCGAATTTCTATTATGTTAATGAGGGTTCAAAAAAAGATGATTAAAAATGGAATATTTATTATCTAAAAAATTATTTTTTACAATATTACCATTGAGATATAATTGATTTAATCCGTATGGAACAAGAGTACAATTTGATTTAATATAGAAATTTTCAAATATATATTGTAAATCTAATGGTAGAATGCAAGTAGTAACTCATAAATACACTATCATAAAATTTGCCTTCAAAATACAATGAAATAAAAGAAATTCAACCATAAAGTGGAAATTATAATACGTATATATATATATATATATATATATATATATATATTTATCATGATATATTAACATCACCAGAGCAACAAAACCACTGCCACAATGCCGATGACAGAAAAGACTGCCCCAAATTCGAAGATTAACTAGAATTAAATTCTTCTTCAGGTTTGAGTATTTAATTCTAATTAACCCAAACAAATGCCTGTTTCAGATTTAACAATAGTGCGTTACTATAAATGCCAAAACCCAGACTACAGGCACCAAAAGAGGAAAAATTGAAATAAGAAAAATTATGAAATCTAGTATTATATATATATATATATATATATATATATATATAGGGGCGTATTTTCAGCAACTGTAGCAATAATAACTATAGCAAGAGGCATTATCGCTCTCTTCTGCTTCTCTTTCAAAACAATCATCGATTGCAGCATAATTGTAAAAAGTAAGATTTGGCGAAACGCATTTTTTCCCGTAACCTATTCCAAATTGAACTATCTTCATGCACAGAATCGGAAATGAAAGATTGCTGAATTTTTCTTAAAAACTCAACATGTTTCCAGCAGTTTTTTCTGTTTGCGAATGAACATCACTCCAGGCATCATCTAAAAATTTGCAGACAATCTTAATGTGTTTATCTAGGAGTTATCAACTTATCTAGGAATGTGTTTATAGGGATTAGGGAAGTGGTTAGGCTCAACCTATCGGGGGGTGAATCTTCGTTACCAAAAAAAAATTGTCCTACGATTTTGTTTTTATTTCAAGAATTTTCTTGAAAATAATTTTTTCTTTACTTTTCCCACCCTTAAAACTTTATCGGAAGTACAAGTATCTTATTATTCGCCATAAGCGATACATTAAACTGTATAAAAGTATTACAGATCTCAGGTAACAAAAGAAAGTTCGTGATAACCGATACGTTTAACTGTATAAAAGTATTACAGATCTCAGGTAATAAAAGAAAGTTCGTGATAACCGATACGTTTAACTGTATAAAACTATTACAGATCTCAGGTAGCAAAAGAAAGTTCGTGATAACCGATATTTCGCTACACCGGAGTTCGCTAAAAGTGGGCTCCACTGTAAATATCCTGGATTTGCAGAAAATATATTGACTCCCCCTTTCAATACACCAATTTAATAACTTCGATCGAAATTTCATATTTAGCTATTCTAGGAGTAAATACGTAATTCGAATGTTAAGTTATGTAGCAGAAAGTGAATCTGTGAGTAAAGTTTTCCCTCAAATGTTTGTACACAGTAGCGTCATAACATGGACAGCATGTCTTATCTCTGAACATAATTAGTTTATGTTAACCTAATCTATTTATATTGACCGAATTTTATCAACAAAATTTCGAACTAAAATAGAAATGAGGTCTACTCTTCAATAAAAAGAGATTGTAGAGATAGTGACGTGTGTTTCGTGAAAATATTACATCGCGTAAACAGCCGGAGAAAAACAACCAAAAGGAAAACGAAAATCCAAACATGTGCTAAATTGATATAACATTCACTTTAAAGCAATCCATGACACCAAACTAAAAATGTGATGTAAGACGGCACTTGATTTTCTCAATATAACGCAATAAATTTACTTCTTTCACAGTAAAAAAAATGAGTACAAGATCGGTACAATATTTTAAGGTTGAATTGTACATTTGGCGCTTTTTCGGATAACAACATGTAAAACTATTTAGAAGTGCTCAATTAAGTTATTGTTCGCGCAACACTAAATTGACAATTATCAGTATTGATAGTATCTGACATAAGTAATATAGTTCATATATTAAAATATTTTAATAATAAATTCATCTATTTAGAGTCATTTTCGTTAATTTGGCGTCAATTTTGCAATTTTGGCAATATTTTCGTCGATCTGGGGCAAGATATCGCCTCGCCAAGTTGGCGATACTTTGTAAATTAGTCGCTAAGTTCGTCGAATTTATCGCTAAGCGTTATAGATAAACGGAAAGAAGAGCTTCTCTTACGTATAAATGACTGTTAACGAATTTTTAGGCGTCAAAATAGAAAACTATTACTCAAAGTATCTTTATTTGTGAATGGAACGAACCAGATCCACGAGAATGATATTAACAAATTTATCACATAATATTCCATTTGAAAAGTAAACATGTTTCACAATAGTTAATACTTTTTTTTATTTTATGTGATTTTTTGATGCATTTATTTGAAAATGTGCAATTTCTCGAGAACGTTTCATGCTAGCATTCTAAAGTTTATATCATTCGTTTTCTAACGGAAATTACGCAAGAAATGACCATTTATGTAACAGTATTAAAGATTTTGGTTTTCTAATGATTTTTTCAAAATTTCATTCGAAAATTTGGGGATCTTCAGAACATTTTATTGCATTTAAAATCAATATGATTACAATATTAACTCAATGCAATATTTGTACCAAATTTCATTTGAAACATATTCGTTCGTGAGATATCGCATCCCAGACTCACAGATACACGCACACGTTCACACACACACACACACATCACTCCAAGAACGTTCTATTCGAGTTCAGGGATGCTTGAAATGTGCTTGCTCTTCCGTCGAAAACTCGAATTCGAATTTTCATCCCCGTCATGATACTTTCCCTATGCATCATACTATGTATATAGGGAAAGTATTGTGACCTATGATATTGCACCGATGTGATTTTTTGCCAGTGTGAACAATGTATGCCAATATTAATCCATTATATACAATATGTTGTCAACGTCTGCTTCAACATATTTCCAAAGATTTATTAATATCGATCAGTAGAGTAGTCATGAGAGGGGAGGGAGGGACGAATTTGAAGAAGTCTACATTTAATCGATTTTGTTAAGTATTGGATAACAATATTGGAGCAATATTTCTTACATATTGGAAATATTTAAATTTAAATCCAGTATTGGCAATATTTATTTCTAACATTGCAACATTAAAATTGGTATCATTTACAGTTAAAGCAAAATATTGCCAATGATGTGTAAAGATTGGTTATCACTAAGTAATATCGGCAAACTGTCCGGTTTCCAGCATTAGCGCAGTGCTGTGTACATTAGTATCAGTTCAGAACCCATGAATACTGGTTCATTATCTCAGAAACACACACACGTACAGACATACATTATTCTAAAATCGTTCTAAACGTTCTCAGGAGAAATTAAAATACTTATTTTAAATATGGAATAAAACAATTTATTTATAAAAATAAAATGTTTTCACCATGATATAGTATGAGCAAATATATTTATGAATGAAATCATGAATGGAGGCACAAGTCAGTTAGTTGTAAAAAAAATTACACCCAACGTAAACGGAAGCTGTGCGTACTATTTCAAGGCTTGGGAGTTGCAAGACGTGAGTCAAGGGAGAAACTCGCAATGGAAGAGGTGTGAAAGGGCGAAGGATGAAATGAGAAATTACGACATCTGGAAATAGAAATCTCAATCCGCTGCATACCGGAAGTGGTTAAGCCGCAGAGAAGTCAAGACTGGGGATCAGCCTGATTTCAAAAATGGCATTAAAGAGTTGCCAGAGCTACGGAAACATTCACCCGAAAAATATTGCCAATACGAAGCCAGTGAAGCAAACTCGCTTGCCTTGGAACTTTTATTTCATTAAAATATACGCAAAGCAAAAGGTGACGGAGCAGAAAAATCGAAAACAGTGCCTCCCACGGACTACTATTTTTGAGCATTCCAACGCTCAAATTCATCACTTTCGCAAAAATGTGCAACACTCTGTGCAGATGAAAATATGAGAGATAAGCAAAACCGGAACTTTGTCAAAATCGCGTGTGGTACGCCCCAGGAACTTTCAATTGTCCGGGGTGCTTAAATTGACATTTTTAATGTTAATTATACCCAAAATCCATATATAATAATATCAGACATGAAGAGGAGGGGTATATATTAGGGCTCCGGACTCCTTAATATCGTAAAGATGGCCTGGCTGTGCAAGACCCGTTCTAAATCAGTTTCTACTGTATTTAATCAGAAAGGGGTACATTTTAGGGGGGGGGGGGACTTGCCAGATACGGTTGTTGAGAAAGACGGCATGTGTTTCTAAAATGATTTTAAGTGAATGTATTAAATAATCTGTATATAGTCATTTATTATACATATTTAAATATATTCATCAATTATATTTTACCGAATACGTTTGGAATGACTCATTGGTGCACTAAAATAGTGATTACTTTCGTATATTGTACGAAAATATTTAGGAGACTTTTAAAAACGAAAATATCTGGCGCCTCAGAGAGGGTTGTCCAACCTATGCAACTTGCTGATGCCTTTGACAGAAGATTCAAAAGCACGATCTGAGGGTTGACTCAGTAATATGTGGTTTTACCCAATAGCTGCATCCTCGCAATTCGGTCCCTAATACAATTCGGGTTCAAAGTTTCACTGTCATTTTCTCCCTATACTTTAAGTTCGAACCAGATCCAATTCCCGAAAGAAAAAAGACCACACTCTAATCGGCGATATAAAACATCTATTGCCACATATCTAAATCTTTTCAAACTAAAAATTAAAAAGGAAAAGAAAGAAAAAAAAAATTACAACACACTTTTTTTTTTCATAATTATCCGATGATATTTATTAGACTATTGCCAGAATACAATAAACAGTTCTCGAAATATTACAACATTTAAATCGCACTAGTGCTTTGAGCAAGATCAAATTCAGTTTTAGAAACGATTTTTATTGCCGAAATATATTGCAGTGATTGGAGAAAAGTGTTCACTCATTTGAAAAAAAAATTGCGGACCTAAAAATGAAAATTTCTCATTTTACGGATCGTCACAAATTGTTTTTTCAGAGTGCTTTCTGCCGAAATGGCTAAACCGCTGTACTGAAACCACAATCACTGTCTTATTAATAAAATTTACATAAATATATTACGAAAGATATAAAAAAAACTTTTCCCTTTCAACGTATGAACAATAACTAATTAATCTACGAATAAAAAATAGAAGAAAAAAAAATACTCGCACGCAACTTGCTCTACACATGCAATAATACCAAATCAACAGCAATGAAAAACTTCATGAATGAAAATAAAGAATGTTTTCGTGAATGACAATATACCTTCGCTTGTCGGTACCTGTACATTTAAAAACCCTTTTGAATGAAACAACTATTCAAGGTCGGTGTCGAGTGGGGATGGTGATAGGTACTTCCTTCATCTGTATGTAAACACATACCGCTCAAGAGCTGATAAAACAGAGAGATGGCTCCACTTTTCCGGGTTTCAAACAACTTTTAACCACAAACAAGGAAGAATTGCATTGTTCGTTCACTGTATGTGTAACAATGAAATCAATTGAGAAAGACCTGACACTTGCTCATCTAAATCTAAAGCTTTCAAAAACCACGTAAAAGTTGATATTATTCATCCGGCGACAATTATGGAAACGATTGCTGGAATTTCCATGAAGTTAGGTACTTCAAAGATAAATTGCTGATTAAAAGGCAAAAGATTAAAAAGCAAAGCGATTTTTATAATCCTATAAAATTTGAAAATATACTATTTAACATCACAATGGCCATTTGGCATCTTCTTATCATCCGGAATATTTTTTTTTTACCATATAGATAGGATCTATGTCCAATTTACGCCAAAGCTTATATTTAGAATATAATGTAAAGATTTTTTTTTTCATTATTTAAAACAATTGCTTCCATTTAACCGATTTTTGTTTTACAAATTAATCTAAAAAATGTCAATCTGTTAATATTTGCCAATTGATTGCTAAAGATTTCATAAAATGTGAGATACGCCAATTTTACTTATCTTTAATATATGAATAAAACTGTATCTGGAATTTTTTCCATCAACTAGTAGTTTTAAAGTTTTAGTTTCTTGATGAATGAGAACTATAATTATATTTTTGAATTCCACAAAATTAACACACACAAAAAATATTATTTATTATACATATATATATATATATATATATATATATATATATATATATATATATATATATATATATATATATATATATATATATATATATATATATAAATTGAAAGATTTTAATCGAAAATTATGCATAAACTACTGTATGTACAAAAAACCCCATCTCTAGCATATCTGTTACAAATGAGTAAAGACCAAGACTAAGGATAAAAATAGAAGGTAACATATCACTACAATGGAAAGGGGGATGAGAAGAATAATAAGATACAAAATTCACAATTAAAAGTATATAAATATATTAAAAAGAAAATACGGCAAAAATGAGAAAAGGCAATAATAAGATAAAAGATTAAGACATAGAGAAAAATCAATTGAAACTACACAAAAAATGGCGGTTAGTTCGAAATTGCATTCTCATCAGGACAGCCATACAATTCGAATTAAAACCGATAGAATAGCCAGTTTCGGACAATGGCGATAGTATTTAACTATAGACACCATTGGAACTGTCTACTGGCTAGTGGAAGGAGAAAAATAAATCAATTGAATTACAAATCAGAAAAATAATACCCTCGAACAGAAATATGAACTCACAAGCATTGTTACCACGAGTAAGTTGAACAAGCGACTGAGCATTTCACCTCACTTCGTCAATGCGAGAGGGCACCGGAATGAATACATTTGAACGATACATATTATGTATGGAGACTTTCAAAAATAGTTATCAGTATAGGACTCAGGACAAGTGGAAAATAGTCATTCGAAAATAGTAAACAGTATTAGACTCAGGCCAAGTGGTAAGTTAGGTGATAAGAATGGGTGAATTCTCAATATATATATATATGCACCTATAAAAAAAATCTGATGTGAACAGTGCATTACTTTCCTTATATAATGCAATGAATTTACTACTTTTACAGTAAAAAAAATAGATTATTTTTATTGTAGTTATTTATACTCTTCCCAAGATATTGAATTTTCATCAACGAGTCGTCATTTTCCATGTCGTCATCATCAATGGGTCGTCATTGATTTAGCGTCATTTTTATCTATTTGGCGAGTTTTTCGCTAATTTAGCAACATTTAAAAAAGTCGCCAAGTTGGCGACATTCCACCAAATTTGTCGCCAAAATCTCGTCAAGCGTTTTGGACGAAGAATTAAGTTATTCTTACAGCAAATAAATGACTATTGGCGTTCAAATACAAAAGTATTACTCAAAATATCTTTTTTCATGAATGGAACGAGCTATATCCACGAGAATGATGTCACCAAATTTATCGCATGGTATTACATATGAAAAGTGAACATGTTTCTCAATAGGAAATAATATTTTTTATTTTATGACTTTTTGATAATTTTTTTGAAAAATGTGCAATATCTCGAGAACGGTTCATGTTAGTGTTCTAAAATTTATGTCAATCGTTTTCTAATGAAAAATTACATAAGAAATGTCTATTTGCGTAACTTTATTAGCGGTTTTGATTTTTTGACGATTTTTTCAAAATTTCACTCTAAAATTTAGGAGGGTTCTGAACATTCGATTGCATATGAAAACAATAGGCCTCCAGTGTTTACAGATTGTGATTTTTGTACCAAATTTTGTTCGAATCGGTTCATTTGTTCGTCAGTTATCGTCTCCACAGACTCACTGACACACACACACACACACAACACACACACACAACACACACACACACACACACTCTTTCACACACACACACAGACATCACTTCAAAAATGTTTGATTCGTGATCAGGGATGCTTGAAACGTGCTCTCCCGTCGAAAACTCGAATTCGAATTTTCGACCCCGTCACAATACTTTCCTTCAGCCGTCCAAATAGATGCTCTAAGTCCACTGGATGAGTCGGACGGTCTGGGTTTTCAACAATACTTTCCTTATATATTATGTATATAAGGAAAGTAAAAATGAGCTATAGCTGCGAAACTCAGCATACAAATGTTGTCAAAGCGCATGAGAAAGATGCATCGTGCCGCATTGAAAATGATCTCACTCAAGGACAATTGGAACTGGATGTTCTGCTTTGATACTGTAAGTTATGTATAAAGATGCTGTTAAGATGTACTAGACGACGCTACTATAATTGGAACTGGATGTTCTGCTTTGATACTGTAAGTTATGTATAAAGATGCTGTTAAGATGTACTAGACGACGCTACTACTAATTGTCGGATTTAAAGGGAGGTCGCACCATAAGCCTAAGGAAAGTTCAACGGACTATCAATCGCCATCTTGGTCGGAGCAATATGATAGTTGCTCGGTGTTGGCAACAGTGGATCAAAAAAGGCACATGTTATCGTTACAAAGGCTCAGGATGCCCTAGATAGACAATTGCTCGAGTGGATTGTGCAGTCAGGAGAACCATACCCACACCAATGGCGTCACTATCAGCCATTTGTCATCCTCCATGCATCCTGGTATCAAGGGATACTACTCTGGACAACTAGAAGACGGTGGGATTAGGTGTAGAAGTTCATTAAGGCACCTACCACTGACCCCTCAACATAAGCATAGCCGTTTGGATTATTGCCGAGCTCAGTCCACCCGGTCAGTGTCCGAATGGAGACATATTGTTTGTAGCGACGAGTGTCTCTTCTCTCGAAGTTCTGATGACCGCCGGATATGTGTGTGGATACGCGTTCCGATGCCGCATTTGTTGTCGAGCGGCACACGGCCATCACAAGTGGTGTGACAGTTTGGGGAGCCGTCTCGTGGGACAACCGATCTCCTCTAGTTGTGCTGCAAGTCAATTTGGCGGCTCACTTTTATGTCGACGATATTTCGCAGATGATTGTTCTGTCTATGTTGCCAAACCACTCAGGTTCCATTTACCAACAAGACAACGTTCGACCACATACTGCATGACTTTATCAATAACATCTTTGGGAATTTAATACCCTCCCATGGCCATCCAGGTCCCCAAACCTATCACCAATAGAACACGTATGGGACATAATTGAACGGCAATTGCACCCTTCTGAGAATACCACTGAATTAGCAGACCAGTTGCAACATTTGCGGCAGAATCACACGCAGAGGGACGTATCAGCTTGTATAGCTGCCAGGGGAGGATTTACAACTTACTAAAATGTCAACTTCTTGTTTCCACTATCTCTTAATAATACGTTGGTTTTTTTTTCTCTTTTTCCCCCAAATTTTAATCCTTTGCATATTTCCTCAAACGATGCATATACAGCGAGTTTCGCGGCTGCAGCTCAATTACTTATGAGTGCATATACATTTTTGCAACTGGGTGTAGTTCGTCTTTTTCGTACTTAATTTTCAATATTTGTTCCTAAACTGTCTGTAACACATGGTGGGATCAATTTTGAAACATTATTCCGAGAATAAACGAAAATAGTTGATTGGATATAATTGTGATAAAGTCGAATAGTATCATTTTAATCTTGATATACAGAAAAAAGTAAACAAATGCAGTAAATAACAACAAAATTATCTTATCATTCAGTACCCAAATAAGCCCACAATCTGAAAAAGTGTTAAAAAGTTCATCCAACTTGTTCAGAAGACAGCAAAAAGCCACACGAAAATCTGACTTTGCCCTATCAAAATCAGATTTGCCCTATCAAAATTAGAACTTTATCTTAACTAAAGTTATATTGGATAATATACATATACTAATGGCATAAATGTACGGTTTTTCTCTTTCAAAAGAGACCAAATTACGTATAGGTGTTATTGTATAACTTCAACTATATCGACTTCATTTACCCCGGTCTCCCCTACAGGCTATGCTCTGTGAAATTTACTCACAATACATTTGTTTATTCACATCAATTAAAAAACTATAACTAATTCCATAATAATTGCTTTTATCTATAAATTTTTGTCGTATAACTATCGTATAATCCGCCTATAAGGGACGTTCCCAAAATTCGGTCGACCCTCCCATTGCAGATACCAGTATGCATAGATCGGTTTCGCCCGTGAAAGGACTCAAACTGTCAGTTCCCATAGAAGTTCGCAAAAATTGTGACTTTTTGTAAGTTTCTTGCTGTCATTACAAATATCGGTTATTCCATGTAAAATACTGCATAGTAAACGCGAAACCGGTCCGTGGATACTGGCATCTGCAATGGGAATGTCTTCCGTATTTTTATATTGACTAGGCTGCCTCACGCGATTCAAAACAAAACTGAACCGAAGTAGTGGCGAAGCGTTTAATAATTGAGATATGTATTTCATGAAAGCAAAAAAAAAACTCAAAATATTAAATCAAATTGATTGATATTCAAATAAAATGCTATTGCAAATATTCAAGGCGGCGTAGTTCTTACTCTTCTGACAATTTTCTTTTAAATCTATCAAAATTGAAAGTGGGGTTCAAACATTAGTCCTTCCCGTGAGTGATGCGTAGTTTTTTTTTTTTTTTTTTTTTTTTTTTTTTTTAATTAATTTTTCTCCATAGACTTTATATTATATGACTTTTGACCTCAGATAGGTCAGGACATAGAGCGACATTTAAAATTCGGGCATCGTCATGACCTAAAGCATAACTAGGTCAAACTATGTACAACTATAATCGAATCGGTTGAGTTTTAATGTGAATCAGTTGAGTTTTAATGTGAATCGGTTGAGTTTTAATGGGACTCGGTTGAGTTTTAATGTGAATCGGTTGAGTTTTAATGTGAATCGGTTGAGTTTTAATGTGACTCGGTACAGTTTTAATGTGAATCGGTTGAGTTTTATTACGTCAACGAAACTTTCCCGCGCAATCAGATTTGATTCAGTGTTAAGGATGCTGCGGTTGGAAAGCGCTTCATTTCCATAAACTTATGTAGTCTAGTTTAATGTGCATCTGTGAATAGACATTTCGTGTCGAATTAGAATTCTGTCAAATAGTCAAACCCTGCAATGCAAAGTCATCTTTACCCTAATGGGGTACACTATTGGATGAATCTGGAAAAGGAGAAACGCCAATATTGCATAAGAAATGTGCGCAAATGTTTTGGTAAACACTGTGTGCTCCAGTGTTACAAAAATTCACGAATTTAACGAGTAACAGCTGAAATCAGCAGATTTATTTCAACATTGCGTTATAACTGAGTTCTTTGCACATTGTACTTTGCAGATTGTACTCTAACATGAATTTTCAACTGCTGATTCACCACTGTATGATTAAAATAGCTGCAAGCTTTATGTCTAAATTATCAATATCAGATTTGTTATAATTTAAATGACTCAACAGATTTTTATTTCGATTTGTTTTCATTTTGATTTATCTATATTGCATGGATAAGATAAAATATCTTAATTTATTTCGTATTTAAAGCGCAATACTTCATGGGGACGAACCTGTAAAAAGAGGGGGTATATCATATCTAATACAGATATAAGTATTCCAGAAAAAAGAATAGCTATACAATGTTTATCTTCACACTATGTTTCTGCGTAATAGAAAAAAAAAAAGAAAAAAGTAAATGAAAGTAGAATATTGAACGATATCTTATCGAACTGAATTTTATAGAAGCCTAGAAGTTTCTGCTTCTATTTATATGTCAAAAGGAAAAAGGTCCAATGTCATCTGTGTCCACAACCGATTTCTTTGATCTTCTAGAAGAGGGTTTTTTTTTATTTATTTTTTTTATGAATCATGGGATCGAGCAATGAGAGCGCGCTATCATGATTGATATTTATAATTCACTAAAGCAAAGATTGTCTATATTTTACAATATTTTTTAATCAAAAGAAATTTACAGAAAAAAAAATAATTAAGTGCAAAATTATTACAGAAGCCAGCAAAGCCAGTGCGCTTCATACGCCATGCCTGTCCAATGCCTCCTCCCATTCACTATTACTATTTCTTATACGACTCCTCATAAAAAAAAATAAAAAAAAAACTAATACCATGTATGTTATTTCAGATTTGGATTCAGAACGGTCGTTTTATCCAACCCGTATAATGGGTCGTTTTCGAGAACTTGTACTGAGTTGATCAAAAAGGGAAAAGTTATATAAAAAAAAATTTTTTTGAAGGAGCCTTCATATGGTGGCAGATGGTGTAAACAATTCGTTTCTGATGGAACTATTAAACACTTTTAATCTCTTTTGAATATTTATTTTGCAAAGTCATGCAAATTTTCGGAAAATTGGAAGTGAAATCTCCAGAACAGGAAGTGGAAATCCTTAGTGGATCCTCCAACTCCCTCTGGAATTTGATGCTGAATCCATATCAGTCATTATCTATCGATAGTCGATCTTGAGAAATAGATGTTCCAAGAAAATTATTCTAACCGTAAGTGGAGATCCTTAGATCCTTAGTAAACCACGTTATCAATTCTAGAATTAGATGCTAAAATTCATATCATCTAAGTTCTATCTATGGCCAATCTTGAGAAATAGATGTTTCAAATAAAATGAAAAATGTTTAACCGGACGTGGAAATGATGAACACTCCTATTGCTTCAGAAATTTGATAATGAATCTTTATCAATCACCATCTAATCTCTGCCATATCCTGAGAGATAGATGCTTCAGGGAAAACTATCTACAATAACAAGACAAAAATTTTGTCATCAATAAAAAACGATTATTATTATTAAATGATAGAATTATTTGCAAATAATTTTAACAGAAAACAAATAGACAGCATTGTTTAGGAGTGACCGATGTTCTCAATATATTAAATTTTTTATTTTTCTACAAGAGCGAGATATCCTTCGAAATAATTAAGATATTTACATGAAATTTGGTTTGCTCGCTTTAATCAGTAACGATAAATGCGTATATATTTTTTAGCGAGAATAAGAAAGTTCTTATTCGTTTTATTGTTTTTCCTCAAAATCAAAATTTGTAAATCTACAGAGAAATTGACCTGTTGGACATAACAAATTTTCATTAAACGTAATCTGTTTCGGTAATATGGTTCAATTTCAGTTAATAAGTGTTCCATGAATATGTCTTCTTTTTTGCCATTTGACCTGATTTAACGTTTTGTCTCATAACTTATCTTCCTATATATGAAGAACAAAATATATTAAAACATTTTAAATAAATTGAATGTCCAAAATAAAGTCAAACAAATCGTTCTTCGGAGGAATTTCCAGTTGTGCAACAAATGTTCTAAAGAAATCAAAGAACATATTTTAATGAGAAATTACTTTTTTAACCTTGGATGTCTTTGACTGGTTTCTGACTGTCATGTGACTCATCTGATTTTAAAGGGAAGATAAGAAACTGGCTTGTTATTGGCCTGACATCAAAGTCCTCTTAATAATTTGAATAAAATTTGCATATTTGCTGTGTATTCGTGCAACAGAATTCATGTAATGAAATTCCAACTTTAAAGAAAACAGGTGGAATGTCTTCCTTGTTTCCACCCATCACTTCTCGCGCCTTGAAAATAAATTCCGAAAACGGTTTTAAGAATTCCCATACAAGGATATTTGAAAATGATAGACTAAGTAATGAGAAATTGCAACAGGGCGAATATATGAAATCGAGGTTGGGTAAATTTAAATAATTTAATCATCCTAGATCACTAATAAACCGTAATGTGTATGAAAATAAGAATCACCCAGATTTTATTTAAACAGGATATTTAAAATGCTTATATTGTTCATCGCATCCTTTAGATTCGAGATTGTGTTCTCATGATATATGGATAAGTCAGAAAAATTCTTTTATTTGTATTACGCAACGTTGCTCTCTGAATAATGACCACTTTCATATACCCTCTGGCTTCTGGAGAAGATTACAGAAAAGCCCAGTCGCAAAATTCTAGTCCAATTAGTCTGGTTTTCGAAATTTCTTAAACTTTCCAAAATTCGCTAAGTTGGCGACATTTCGCCAAATATTTCCGCAGGAAATGACATACTGTAATCGCCGATTATTTGAATCGCTGGTTAATTGAATCAGTCGCTTTTATGAATCAAATAACAGAAAACGTAACGGAATTACACTGTTACATGGAAAATCCTCGGTATATTTGAATCAAAACCCTCGAGTTAATTAGATTTTTCAGCATCTCTCGAAAATTAGCTATTCAATTCTTGATGTTTATTGTTTGAACTCTCCATTTTGCACATGGAGAATTAAAATTGTTAAGGCCACCAAATATCAAAGCGTAATACATTAGCCTTCTTGAAGCCTTTCATGTGTTCGTAAATGTATGGGAAATGTCATTCTAGCAACAATTCTTAATTGCTTTAAAAAGTCGAGATTTTTCAAACCGAACTGATAAGAGCAAAAAACTGTCGATAGCTGAAACAGAGAACAACATTCCGAAAGAGCAAGAAGATATCCATGCAATGACGAGGAGTTTGATGAAGAAATTTGTAATTCGGTTGACATCGATGGACATCAGCAGAACAAACGGAAGAAGACATTGCTTTATCAATTCAAAAATTCAAAGAAAAAGTTTATGAAGCAGATGAGAAAGAATTTGAAAATGATGTATCGCCACCACCAACAGCTGACGAATCTCGCTAGACTCCTCACATTCTTTGACCATTAGAACGACAAGGAGTATCTTGCGATAACTGTAATTAATTTTGTGATATTAAAAAGAAAGTGGCAAAAATTAATTAATTCTACTACAAAGCAATAAACAATACAAATATTTTTTTTCAATAAAGTGAGTAACGTGTTTTCTGTGATTTTATTCCGCTAGTAACTAATGCATTATATTGAAAAAGCTGAATAAAAAAATCTGATGTGGGCAGCACATGACTTTCCTTATATAATGCAACGAATTTACTACTTTTACAGTAAAAGAAAATAGGTTATTCTTATAGTGGATACTTATATTCTTTCCAAGATACTGACATTTCGTCAATTAGTAGTCATTTCCTTTGATTTAGCGTCATTTTTATCCATTTGGCGAGATTTTCGTTAATTTGACAACATTTAAAAAAGTTACCAAGTTGGCGACATTCCTCCAAACTCGTCGCCAAAATCTCGCCAAGCGTTATGGACGGAGAAATAAGTTATTCTTATAGCAGATGAATGACAATTGGCTTTCAAATACAAAAGTATTACTCAAAGTATCTTTTCTCGTGAATTGAACGAACTAGATCCACGAGAATGATGACACCCAATTTATTGCATGATATTACATATGAAAAGTGAACATGTTTCTCAACAGTTAATATTTTTTTTTAATTTATGGGATTTTTTTATAAATTTATTTGAAAAATGTGCAATATCTCGAGAACAGTTCACGTTAGCGTTCTAAAGTTTATGTCAATCGTTTTGTAAGGAGAAATTACATAAGAAATGTCTATTTGCGTAACTTTATTAAAGGTTTTGATTCTTTGACGAATTTTTCAAAATTTCACTCGAAATTTAGGAGAGTTCTGAGCATTCGATTATGTTTAAAAACAATATTCTTCCAGCATTCACGGATTGTAATTTTTGTACCAAATTTCATTCGAATCGCTCCATTTGTTCGTGAGATATCGTCTCCACAGACTCACTGACACACACACACAGACATCACCTCAAAAATGTTCAATTCGTGATCAGGGATGCTTGAAACGTGCTCTCCCGTCGAAAACTCCAATTCGAATTTTCGACCCCGTCACAACACTTTCCTTATACATTATATGTATATAAGAAAAGTAAAAATATTGAAATTATATTGTCGCCGTCTATTAAAATCAAATGTTTTATTAAATCAAACCTCGACGACACGAATGTGGTTTAATTAAACGGAGACCACGCTATCAAATGTCTGTAACAATTGTTAGTATGGTTCTTTTCAACTGTAGAAGAAAATAATAGTATAACCCCGTAGTGTCAACTGAATAAACGAAGATTTGAATCCCGATTGAGATTAAGAATTGAAATCTCAAATGTTTTTTATAAACCTGGGATTCTGGAATTAAGAATTTTTACTTTCCTTATATACATAATGTATAAAGAAAGTATTGTGACGGGGTCGAAAATTGGAATTCGAGTTTTCGACGGGAGAGCACGTTTCAAGTATCCTTCATCACGAATCAAGCATTTTTGATATGATGTCTGTGTGTGTGTGTGTGTGTGTGTCAGTGAGCCTGTGGAGACAATATCTCACGAACGAATGGAGCGATTCGAATGAAATTTGGTACAAAAATCACAATCTGTGAATACTGGAAGCTTATTATTTTTAAACGCAATCGAATGTTCAGAATCCCCCTAAATTTTCGAGTGAAATTTTGAAAAAATCATCAAAAAATCAAAACCTTTAATAAAATTATGCAAATAGACATTTCTTATGTAATTTCTCCTTACAAAACGATTGACATAAACTTTAGAACGCTAACGTGAACTGTTCTCGAGATATTGCACATTTTTCAAATAAATTTATCAAAAAATCCCATAAATTAAAAAAAATAGATTAACTGTTGAGAAACATGTTCACTTTTCATATGTAATATCATGCGATAAATTGGATGACATCATTCTCGTGGATCTAGCTCGTTCCATTCATGAGAAAAGATACTTTGAGTAATACTTTTGTATTTGAACGCCAATAGTTACTTATCTCCTATAAGAATAACTTATTTATCCGTCCATAACGCTTGGTGAGATTTTGGCTACGAATTTGGCGGAATGTCGCCAACTTGGCGACTTTTTAAATGTTGCCAAATTAACGAAAAATTCGCCAAATGGATAAAAATGACGACTAATTAACGAAAATTCAATATTTTGGAAAGAATATAAGTATCTACTATAAGAATAACCCTTTTTTTTTAAGGATAATAATTTTTTTTAAGAATAATTTTTTTTTAAGGATAAGCATTATATAAGGAAAGTCATGTGCTGCCCACATCAGATTTTTTTAATCGGTGAGGGAATCCCGCGGGATTGCAAATTTCATGTTAATTCATTTGGAGGAAGCTATATATATTCGTATGTTTTTGTTTTATTTGTCTATAAAAATTGCGTGTATTTAAGCAATACTTTTACGCTGAGAACTGTCTACAACAAATATTTGGAACAAAGAATGGATATAATGAGCATTTTTATAAAAACTAGAAATATCATTTGGTAACTTTTCTTGTTTGCAATGAATAAATGGATTATACTGATGTAAAACGTTGAACAAAAGCGAACTGTCTGAACATATATATATATTGTTACAAACGTATGTTCTAGAATGGTAGACGTATACGCAGGATACAAGAACGAATCCAAGTTTCTGGATAATTTACGTTTATTCACAAGCACAAAATAAACAGGAACAATATACAATCAAACAGCACTTACATGCTCCACTAATTTCACAGAATAAGCGATATTATTATCAAAATACTGACGAAAATAATTTCACAGAACAGCGGCTGAGCCAACGGCCGTACAGTGCTGAAAACACCGGTTCTCGTTAGATCACCGAAGTCAGGCAGCATCGGGCGCGGTTAGTACTTGGGTGGGTGACCACCTGGAAATAACACCGCGTGCTGTTGGCACATTTCGGACGCGGTAGCCGGCTGGATTTGCACGCTGCCACAACTGCCGCCGTGTTCATGCGGAGTACGATCACGTTAAACATGTGGGTCCGTAAGTCCTTCCGAGAGGTTGGTGGTAGGGGAAGGAGGGTACGGTCCCTGTGGATGCCTCCCCCACTGGGTTCCGTTCTAAATTAGGTGGCACTTCCCGGCCGTCCAAACAGTTACCTTACACCTTTCTGGTAGGTCGGACGGTCTGGGTCTCAACAACAACAAAACAGCGGCTATTCTCAAAACATTAACAAAAATCATAATCCATTGTATCTCGTGTCACGTCAGTTCGTCAACTCCCTAGCTCAATCTCTCTGAAAATTAAATGACACTTTGTCTATACTACTTTCAATAAACACACCAAATTTCACACAAATTCTTCAGTTATTTCTGAAGGTATCGGCCATTTCATTTGCATTAAATTCCCATTTGTTTTAATGTTAAAGCCTTGGCTTTTGATCTCGTATTCAAGACCAGCGCCATCTGGCGGAGGATACTTTCAGGGAACTGCTTCCAGCATTGATAGGTTTAGGCGGTTGGCACACTATAGAGCATGGGCACGAGTGTAAATAAACAACCTGCGTGGTAGAATGCGCAGGAACGTAAGGGCAAAAGGGTATTATTTTTACCATAGTGTGTAATGGTAAACGGACGATAATGGCAAATAAAAATTGAAACTGAACTCATTAAACATCGAAATTTATGTTTGTGATGAAAATAAGTTATTTAGAATACTGGAATAGCAACATATATTTAAAGATTTCATTTACTAAAGTGCACTTTAAGTGATTTTAAGTGAATGTACACAACTACTCATTTTTACTGTCGTCACTAACTAGCGTTTTAAAGATGTATACATTTATTAGCAAATTCTACAATGTATATGCGAGCGTGAAGGGGAAAATATGTAACGAATTTTCTTAAAAAAACTCGTGTATATATTTTAATTAAAGTCAATATTTTATTTTTCGGTTAATTAAAAATATCCATCAAACAAGAAAAATTTAGTAAAATGAGAGGTTAAACGATTGTAAGTTTCTAAAGTAATCGTTTTTAATACAGAAATAATGAAAATTTCCATACTGCGAAGCAAAGGAGTATTTTGTTTTGGGAACGTCACGAAACTACAGTGTCTAGAACTAAGTAGTCTTCCTTCTAGACACTGTAACGAAACGTAAGGGCAAAATTGTCTGTGTAACGTCACGTGTCCAAGCTCTATTACTTCCAGGCACTGTAGCCTGGCCTTCGAGACAGACGAAAGAGGAGGCGCTAAAGAGGAAATAATGTGCGTTCCCAATAATATTTTTAATTAAATAATAAAATATATGTAAAAAAAATCTGGTTATTACACATTAAATATGTACTTAGACACATATACTAAAAAATGTAATTAACTAATATTTAATAAACTGAATATAGCGTGTGTATATAAAAAGTATATGTTAATAAATGCATTTCACAGCGAATGTAAGTTTTGTTTTAAAGAAATATATTTAACGAAACCAAATATTGCTTTTGACTTGTGAAAACGATTCGAATTAATTTTTCAGATATAAATTGTTTCAGTGATTTCACCAGTTTTCGGTGATTTCATCAGTTCCTGAAATAGGAAAGACTGAGGCACAGGTAACTCAGTAAAGAAAGACAAACTACATTTCAAATGTAAATTTCCGTAAATATAATATAACTTCAATAAAATATTTTGTTATACCCTATGTTTCACAAAGAGGTCTATAAAACCAACGTTTATATATATATATATATATATATATATATATATATATATATACAGATTTCAATAAAATATCGACCGTGGCTCCAGTCCGATGGAGCCGAAATGGTTTTGAGTGAATAACATTTTGTTTATTGCTTATACTTATAGCTATCACTTATATAATTGATATAAGCATTACAAACTTGAAAACGTAAAATTTTCATACTCCTTCAACTTGACTAGAAGATTACTTAAAAATTATAAAAGACATTTTTATAAATAAATAGATTTAGAAACTAAATTTCCTCATACATATTTTTGTCGCTTACTATTTATATCTATCTTATACAGTTTTAAAGATATTTCGAGTGAAAGTAAAAAAAAAAAAAAACGCATTCAAACACATACTTTTTTGAATATTTTTTGAAAAATTAGAGCTCGATCTGAAATTCAGTTATATACACTTGTAGGGCTTTCAAAGGGGTTATAAACTTGCTTATTGTTTAAAACTAATTCTTTTCAGTTTTTGAGATATAAGCATTACAAACTTGAAAAACGTAAAATTTCTGATCTTCTTCAATTTGACAAGACATATTTTTGAAAACTGTAAGAGCTTTTTTTTTTAATAATAAGCATAGATTTTAATACTAAATTTTCTAGTACATATTTTTGTTGCTTACAATTTATATCTATCTTTCATAGTTATAAATTGTAAGCAACTTTCATAGTTATAAATATTTCATTTTATATACGAGTAATTTGAGTGAAAGTTAGAAAAGAAAAAGAAAAAAAAAACGCTCGCTCGGATCTGCTTTTTTAAGTCTTTTCAAGAAAAAAAATTCAAAATATTAAAATATTGAAATTATATTTACATATTTATAATCTGGATCCGTTTTCCTAAAAAACAATAAAAATTACTTACATTTTTCTTTCCTTGCAATACATGGTAATGTATAAGGAAAATATTGGAATCATACCGAAAATCACAACTCGAGTCTTCTACGGATCTACACGTTTCGACGCCTCTAGAATACGATAAAACCATTTTTAGCGTGACGTCTAGTGTGTGTGTCTGTCTGTCTGTCTGTCTGTGTGTCTGTCTGTCTATTTGCCTGTGCAGATTTTGTATCCACTCTTTTGTCTCCACATATTTGGTAGGTAAGTCAATTGTGAGTGACTCTAGTGCTGATTAGTTTGGGTACAATTTGGGTACAATTTTACAAAGTTAGTTTTGGTTACAGTTTTGGGTACAATTGCCTGCATCCACTCTAGCTGAAAAACTAATGAACCGAATTTCACAAAAATCGGTTAATAAGTCGCTTGTGCGTTACCTTGGTGCTGATTAGATTTTGGTACGATTCAGAAAGAAATAACCTGTCTTTTTTTGCGAAATGACCCGCAAAAATTGTCAAAATCTAAACAAAAAAGCTACGTATGCTCAAATATATCGATTAAATGCTTGTTTTATACGTAATGTTTAACAATGAAAAGAATAAGACCAACCCCATTACACTAGGACAGTGTTTCCAAAACCGTGCGCCACGAAAGAATTAAAATTATATTAAAAATGAGTAAAATATGAAATAAAACTCTTAATATAAATCATTAATATTAAAATAATATAGAATCTTGCATATTTGTTGTGTATTGCTTCGTTCAGTACGAATGTTAGTTTCTTTTAAAAATTATATACCGTATATATATATATATATATATATATATATATATATATAAAAATTGAAAGATTTTAATCGAAAACTATGCATAAACTGCTGTATGTACAAAAAAACCCATCTCTAGCATATCTGTTACAAATGAGTAACTATAGACCAAGACTAAGGATAAAGATAGAAGGTAAAATATCACTACAATGGAAAGGGAGAGGAGAAGAATATTAGGATGCAAAAATCACAATTAAAAAGTATATATAAATATAAATAAAAATGAAAAAGAAAACACGACATGAGAAAAGGCAATAATAATTAGCTCAAGATAAAAGATTAAGACATAGAGAACAGTCAATTGAAACTACACAAAAAATGGCGGTTAGTTCGAAATTGCATTCTCATCAGGACAGCCATACAATTTGAATTAAACCGATAGAATAGCCAGTTTCTGACAATGGCGATAGTATTTAACTATAGAATATATATATATATATATATATATATATATATATATATATATATATATATATATATATAAGAAAAAAAGGTTTGAAGATCCAATGAAAGAAAAGTGAGAATCTGTAACACGAAAATTCAACTATCTAACAGGCTTACGAAATAAAAGTATAAATCAACAAATCCTCAAGCAAATGGAAAAAAATAAAAAACAAATAAATAAAATAAATATCGAATCAACAAGTCAATGAAAAGTATCAAAATACAAAGGTATGGAATCGAAAAAAGAATAACAAACGAAATCGAGCACAAACGCTATACACGTGGACAAGACTCTAAGCCTAAATCATGAATTGTTCACTTCCATAAAAATCGTATTGATGCCCAAGTTTTTTGTAGAAGCAAACACAAAAATGCATGTTTCTGAAGAAATGGACAGATTATATCTATAAACTATTTCTACTTGGACTAGAATAACAGTGACGATTGTGAACCTGAACATAAACGTTTGTCTGAGGTAACTAAGCCTTGTACTAGTAATATGGTAAAAGCAAGGCCTAATCGCCAGTACTGCAATACTTATTTAAAGTTTGGTTTTACTTGGACTGGAAACGATGATCATCCATTCCCTCTTTGCCTTGTCTGTGGCGAGAAAATATCTAATGAATCCATGTTACCTAGCAAGTTAAAAATACATTTTACAACTAAACACCAATATCTTCAAGGAAATGATTTGAATTATTTCAAAAGACTGTCGGAACAACAATCAAAGCAGGGTAAATATTTAAAAAAAAAAAAGTTTACAATTTCAGAAAAGGTTCAAATCGCTTCTATTTTAAGATAGCCGAAATGATTGCATTAAAAATGAAGTCTCATACTGTACCCGAGTCTATTATCTTACCCGCATGTAGAAAGATGATTAAAACAATGTTTGGGGATGAGGCAGAGCAAGAAATTAACAAAATTCCTCTCTTAAATAATACAATTCATAGGCGAATTATGGATTTGTCTGCTGATATAGAAGAAAATGTGTGGAATAAACTTTAGAACTCAGAATTTGCTTTGCAAGCTGATAAATCAACTGACATTACCAAAAAGACCCAATTACTTCCATTTATTCAATTTATTGATGGAGATCAAATCATAAATCAATTTTTTTGCTGCAAAGAAATGTCAGGCACTACAAGAGGTCAAGATATATTTGATATTTTATCTAGCTATCTTAAAAAATTGAATTTTTCATGGAAATCATGCGTTGGAATATGCACTAATGGTGCTTCATCCATGGTAGGCTCAATGAAAGGTTTTGCATCACTATTAAAACAAGAAAATCCAAATGTTATCCGAACTCATTGCTTTCTACATAGAGAGGTACTAGTTTCGAAAACATTACCAGTTGAATTAAAAGACGTATTAGATCAAGTTGTTAAAATGGTGAATTATATAAAAAGCAGACCGTTGAAGATTCGCTTATTTGAACAAATTTGAGTAGATATGAATTCCCAGCATAAATGCTTAATTTTATACATGGAAGTCAGATGGCTATCAAGAGGAAAGATTTTAAGTCGCATACATGAACTCAAGAAAGAATTACTTGCCTTTTTTGGAGAAAAACACCAACGTTTCTGTTTCCATTTAAAATGGAAATTTTGGATTTCTAGTCTGGAATATTTAACAGAGATATTTACACATCTTAATAGTCTTAACACAAGCATGCAGGGTAAAAATGAAAATATTCTTACTTCGACAGATAAACTGATTGCATTTCAGAAAAAAAAATAGCAATTTGGAAAACTAGAGCTAAAAATGGTAACTTTGAAATGCTTTCATTACTTGGTAAAACCAACATAACAGAAATGACTCCTATTGTAGTTGAGCATTTAACAATTCTAAAAGAAAAATTAAACTTTTATTTTCCATCACTGAATACAGAAGATTATGACTGGGTCCGAAATTCCTTCATAAAAATTTTATTCTATTTCCAGTGATCGGGGACTTAAAATCAAGTATGCAGAATTACCTATTGATGCATTTTGGATTTCTATTAGAGAAGAATATCCCTCGGTAGGTAAAAAAGCATTATCCATTTTGATGAAGTTTTCCACATCATATTTATGTGAGGGCCAACGGCCGTACCGTGCTGAAAACACCGGTTCTCGTTAGATCACCGAAGTCAAGCAGCATCGGGCGCGGTTAGTACTTGGTGGGTGACCACCTCGGAACACCGCGTGCTGTTGGCCATCTCGGGTGCGGTATCCCCGTGGTTTGCGCGCTAGATTTGCACGCTTCCACAAATGCCGCCGTGTTCATGCGGAGTACGATCACGTTAAACATGTGGGTCCGTAAGTCCTTCCGAGAGGTTGGTGGTAGGGGAAGGAGGGTACGGTCCCTGTGGATGCCTCCCCCACTGGGTTCCGGTCTAAATTGGGTGGCACTTCCCGGCCGTCCATACAGTTACCTTACACCTTTCTGGTAGGTCGGACGGTCTGGGACTCAACAACAACATCATATTTATGTGAATTGGGATTTTCTTCACTCACTAACATTAAATGTAAAAAAAGAGAGAGACTTCATTGCATTGAAGATGAAATGAGGGTCTGTTTATCTAAAATGCGTCCAAATATAGAAAATGTGGCGAAAAAACATCAAGCCCATGTTTCACATTAATAATTTTTTTTATTTACCGAACAAAAAGTAAGTACTGTACTTAATACTTTTCTTTACTTTCATTTTATTTTTTATGTTCATCTGTATAAATACTCATTTTATATATATTTTAGTATATATATATATATATATATATATATATATATATATATATATATATATATATATATATATATATATATATACATATATATATATATATATATATATATATATATATATGTATATATATATATATATATATATATATATATATATATATATATATATACATATATATATATATATATATATATATATATATATATATATATATATATATATATATATATATATATATATATATATATATATAATAAGTGCGCCGCAAAATTTTCATTTGTTGTAAAGTGCGCCGCGAGTTAAAAAAGTTTGGGAAACACTACTCTAGCTTAATAGATAGTGTCGACTGATTAGGTGGAGATCTGCGGTTCGCATCTGCTGTTAGGTTATAAAATAGTTACATGACAGACTGGAATATTTTTATATCAATTTGTAAAGTAAAAACTCTTATTCGAATAGGATATTCCGATAAAATAATTAGTAAGATTTACAATATAATAAATATACATTTTCATTTACCATTAAACCACGACCAAATTATTAAAATAAACCATTTTCAAGATATTTTGATTCTAGAAATTTTTAAAAAATATTTAAAACATCCATGTCTATACAAAACGCCATCTGAAAATTGTAAAACCGTTGTTTTATAAATATATATATATATTGTTTGTCTTTATATCCAATTTTCACAACAACAGTACATTTTAATTTTTTTATATAAAATCCACATATATTTTGCATCTAAATTTTGGTATGTCGCAATCTTATATGCATATTTTTAACAGTATTAGAATTCAGTGTACTTATAAGATATTTGACATTTTTTATCACCACTCATTAATTGGTACTATAATTATTACACCAACTTTAGTGCTGAAATTTCAATACAAAAGATATTACTTTCCCTGCAATACATGGTAATATGTAGGGAAAGTATTGGAATCATGCCGAAAATCGCAACTCCACGGATTTACACGGATCCACACGTTTGCCACGGATCTACACGTTTTGGGACCTCTAGAACACGAAAAAACGATTTTTAGCGTGACGTCTATATGTGTGTCTGTCTGTCTGTGTATCTGTCTATGCAATGTATGTATCCACTCTAACTCGAAAACTAATGGACCAAATTTCATAAAATTTGGTAAGTCACTCGTGTGCGACCCTGGTGCTGATTAGTTTTTGGTACGATTCGGGATAAAAGAACCCGCCTTTTTTGCGAACTGGCCCGCAGAAATTACCTGTATCCACTCTAGCTGAAAAAGTAATGGACGGAATTTCACAAAATTTGGTAGATAAGTCACTTGTGGGTTACTCTGATACTGATTAGATTTTGGTATGATTCGGGAAAAATAACCTACTTTTTTTTTTTGCGAAATGGCCCGCAAAAAAATCGTCAAAATCTGACATAAAAGACTACTTATGCTCAAATATATCAATTAAATGCTTGTTTTACATGTAACTTTTGACGATGAAAGCAATGAAGATCCGCCCCATTACTCTAGAACTAGCCGTTCTCGATATATTTTAGTTTTTTCACATTTTTTGCTACGCCGGTTTGGAGAATAAGTCCAGTTACCGAATGAAAAAGAAAGCGGAATTAAAAGTGCAAATTTAGTGTCATTTCAATTAATTATGCTTGTTATTTAGTGCAGTTAAAAACTCAATTTAATGAATTATTAATGAAATAAAGAGGAAATGAATTTGAGTCTGCAGGAAAAGTCATGTGCTGTTCACATCAGATTTTTAATGATGTCATCTATCTATCTTCATCTGTTTATTTTTCTTTCTTACCTTCTCTCGTCCGTTTAAAACTGTCAACGTCCGCAAAGTTTTTCTCCTCTTCAAAGAAAAAGTAAAACAGTTTATACTAAAGCAAATCAATTTAATCCAGCCCCAGCTCTAATGTGGTATTTAAATTCCTGCCTTAATGGCGGTCACCGACCCTCTCAGGCTATCTAATGGAGAAAAATCGAAAGAAAAACAAATACCAAGTCATCTAAAACGTGAGAATATTTTGACCTTAGATGTAAATGGCATGTCCAATTTTTACCTTAACAAAGCCCACCACAGTGAATATAAGGTCTTTTAACATAAATAGCATATGTACAAGAAATATTTAATTTACCTTTTAACTGCATTGTTGAAACAGTGAACTTGCAAAGTTAAATATCAATGTCTACTTATTTCAGTTGAACCTAAAACAAAGAGTATTGTGAACTCCTGTTAAACATCTTTATGAAATGACCAAACCGGTCTAAATTTGAGTGAAACCGTTTAATGAACATCTAATAAGGTTTCACAAAGTTCTTTAGTGGAATGTGTTTTTGTATTTCATTGATTTATGTTACAAAAAATTAAATATTGTCTAAAATTCAATAATTATGAACTTATTTATATTGAATTTTGCTCAAACTTATGTTGAAATTAATTTGCGATAAAAATACAGGGTTAATAACAGCATAAAAAAAATCTGATGTGGGCAGCACATGACTTTCCCTATATAATGCGATGAATTTACTACTTTTACAGCAAAAAAATAGCTTATTCTTATAGTAGATACTTATATTTGCTTCAAGGTATTGAATTTTCGTCAATTAGTCGTCATTTCATTGATTTAGCATCATTTTTGACCATTTGGCGAGATTTTTGTTAATTTGGCATTATTTAAAAAGTCGCCAAGTTAGCGACATTCCGCCAAATTCGTCGCCAAAATCTCGCCAAGTGTTATGGAAGGAGAAATAAGTTATTCTTATAGCAGATAAATGACTATTGGCGTTTAAATACAAAAGTATTACTCGAAGTATCTTTTCCCATGAATGGAACGAGCTAGATTCACGAAAATGATGTTACCCAATTTATCGCATGGTATTACATATGAAAAGTGGACATGTTTCTCAACAGTTAATATATTTTTTTTAATTTATGGGATTTTTTGATAAATGTATTTGAAAAATATGCAATATCTCGAGAACGGTTCATGCTAGCGTTCTAAAGTTTATATCAATCGTTTTTTAAGGTAAAATTACATAAGAAATGTCTGCGTAACAATATTAAATGTTTTGATTTTTTGACGATTTTTGCAAAATTTCTTTGCAAAATTTTTTTGCAAAATTTCACTTGAAAATTTAGGGGTGTTCTGAACATTCGATTGCGTTTAAAAACAATAGGCTTCCAGTATTTACGGATTGTGATTTTCGTACCAAATTTTATTCGAATCGCTTCATTTGTTCGTAAGATATCGTCTCCACAGACTCACTGACACACACACACACACAGAGACTTCACCTCAAAAATGTTTTATTCGTGATCAGGGATGCTTGAAACGTGCTCTCCCGTCGAAAACTCGAATTCGAATTTTCGACCCCGTCACAATACTTTCCTTATACATTATGTATATAAGGAAAGTAATAATAAGAAGTATTATTTATCAATTAAAATATTATCAACTTTTACCAGATTTCAACTTTTATCAGATGCTTTTCATTAAGTTTTATGGTGTTATTAATGAAGTATATTTCAAGATAAACTGATGATTATTAGCCAGAACCAGGATTGTGCAGCTTATTTGTAAATTGGCATATGCATATAATGTTTATTTCAAAATTTATACATATATTGCACAATCAAAGTTTGAAATTATTAAATGTGTCACAAAATAACTTGGAACTAGCCACATTACCTTATTGAGACATTTAACGACCATGTTTTAAAGATTTATAATTAAAAAGCAATTTTTTTGACATGCCCACTTTTATAAACGTCTATTCTTTATGCTACCTACAATGTGTGTGCCGATTTGATTTGGGTTATGCCGATTATATTTTAATTTCTCAATTCTTAATAATGCATGCTTCTCTTTAGAGTGCAGTTAATTTTATTAATTACAGCCATTTGTGGTAGAGTTTAGTACATTGCTTTGATGGCCGCAAAATCCACCTAATTTCAGCATATCGGGATAATTAACAATTGTAATAATCTTACAGAAATCCAAAAGTTAGATCTAAAGGTAAATAGAAAGGTCTTCAAATTTATTAAGTTACACATGATCAATTTACATCATTATATCTAACAATATAAAGAATATTCTTCTTCTTCTGACACATATTAAATGTAATTTGCGAGAAGTAATACCAAACTTTGTAATAATTGGTTGGAACACATGGTGGGATGATTTAACCATTATTTGTAAATTTCGGATAATTATACTATCCTCACATTGCCATTAATAGTACAGTACCTGATGAGATCTTTTGACACATGCTGAGTCAAACGCATAAAGAATCTCCATACATAATTCCACATCTGGATCACAAGATGTAAACTTGAAGTTCTCCTCCAAGCAGTTCACCGTACCAGGCACTCATACAAAATACAACTGAAAACCAACTACTGCTGGCTCTTAAACCTCTTTCATCTCCATCACTATCAATATGTGTTCTCTTTTCTTCCTTAGGTCGAGAATGGGACGTCGTGCAGGAGTGCCTAGCCACAGGGGCTGTAACCTCCTGTATGTGGATACAATCTGTTGCCTGTTATCACTTGAGCTTCAGTTGGATGTGAATTCGACTGTTACCATGACTGTTACCATTTTCTTCCTTACAGTTGTTATATATGTATATATATATATATATATATATATATATGCTTTTCCTCCTCCAGACAGTCCACGTGCCACACCTCTCTGGAACGCAGACTTCTCGTCTCCGCTCGATCCATAATAATTTTCTTAATCCGGCTTTTGGCTAGGAATGCAGACTTCTTGTCTGCACGATTCGACTATCCCCCGTTTTTGATTAATCAATTAATATTTTTTGATTTCTGGCATTACAATGTGCATCAAACAGAAGTGTAAAACTTCCAAATAAATTTAAAAAAATACAAGCTACATCAATATCAGAGCCAAATATCAAATGCATCTCCTTGCATTTTATTTTCTTTGTTACAAATAGAAAAAGAAGATATTTATCTATTAGAATCAGGGCATTTTTGTTTTATTTCGTTCATTGAAAGAAAAGTAGTTTTGAAGATATATATATATTTTTTTACGTCTATGTACAATGTATCAGACTTTTTTCTTTTTCTGCTGTTTGCATTTTGCTGGGAATTACAAAAATTGTCATTGTGCAAATGAATTTCATTGTAGTAGATTTAATGTGCTCACATAATTTTTACAACAAATTTTAACATTTCTTATAACCTAAATATACAGGGTGTAACATAATTTCCTCCGGGGTTTGGAATGGTCATATTTAAAAAGCTATTACGAATACAGCAAACAGTTTCATATCACCATATAAAGAACCATTTCAGGTTTGCACGTCATGTAAACTTGAAGAGATTTCACAAGAATTACACGTGTATTCGCTAGTATTGACGGTAAGATGTTGGGACGAGTGTGGTAAGAACTTGCTTTTAGAATTGAAGTATGCAGTGTCACCAAGGGTGCACATCTTGAACACTTTTGTAAAGCTTATGCATAACTTGAAGTGATTCTTTATATGGTGCTATGAAACTTTTTACTGTATTCGTAATAGTTTTTTAAAGATAACCTTTGCAAACCCCAGAGGGAATTATGTTACACCCTGTATATATTCCAGATAATTAACAATCAGTTTAAAAACCTATTGATATTTTGTCAGCCGGTGGTTTCAAAATAGGTGGGAAACTGCTGAATGACATTAATGTCTCTCTCAGACCTTATAATACTTATCAACTAATTTTAATAAATTTGCTATTATCAGAAGTAATGCATATTTAGTAGCAGTTCATTTTCTCTTTTTCATTAATATTGAACCCTGTTTAACTGTGTTAATATATGCAGCAACGTTAGTGCGTCATTGTCATGCAGAAAACCATTGCAATTTTCATTGCACTAATTTCTATCATAAAATTTTCTTACTCATTTAAAACTTCCGAACTCATTGTGCATGAGTTTTTTTTTTCTTTCCTTCAAATAAAAAACAAGTTAACACTAAAATAAATCGATATTCAAAGTAATTACAGTTTCTGGTGTTCTTTTTTAATGACAGTCACAGACCCTTTCGGGCGATTTAATTGCGAAAATCCAGAGATAAACAAACACAGAATGGAAGCCATTTAAAACGTGGGAGCATTCCGACCTGAGTGGCAAATGACTGGTTAATGTTTTATCTTTCCCTAAACACAGCCCACAAAAAGTCTACAGAATTCATATTAATCCAAGACGGGTGACAAATATTACATACCCAAAAAGAAATATTTGATTTCACTATTCATTGGTTGGGGCTGGCGATCTGTAGAAGAGCTTTATGTGATGAAAGTGGCTAAAAGTAATCATATTAACTTGCAATTTTAACCTTTTCACCGTAGATCCATTGTAGATCCTCAAATATCGTCAATTTCATGTTGGCGAACGAATGAAAATAGCATGATCCGGTAAATGTAGTATGTTATCTGCAGTAGAAGCGCGATTCTAACTTTAGGAAGGCTCACTCGATAGGCGGATTTTGTGAATATGAATTACCGTAGCTTATTGGGTCTCGATTTTATGGACGGTAATTTTTGTTCACTTAAATGAACAAGATAAAATACGCAATATATTGTTACGAACGTGTAATATTCCCTCTCTGAAGTCTTTTCTTTTGAGAACCAGACGGAGAAAATACCCGTACACGCATCATTTCCCATGATATAACTCTAGAGTTTCCATATGCCAATTTTCGAAAAAGGGTTGCCAGATTTGGCAATTTGGGACAATTGGCGACGTACCGAAGCTTCGAGAAACACATCTAAATAACCAATATTTTAAGTGATGTGAGAGATATTTCCAGAAGTTTCTATGGAAAGTCTATAAAAAGAAGTCATCACTCAGTCAGAGAGTAGTTGGTGTGATACAAGCTACATTGAACTGTGATTTTTGACAATGTTTTGAGAATCTGCTGTTTTGTAAAATGAAATATGTCGATGGTTTGAGAATAATATTAGTTGTTTTGTGAAATGAAATATGTCAATGGTTTGAGAATAATATTAGTTGTTTTGTGAAATGAAATATGTCAATGGTTTGAGAATAATATTAGTTGTTTTGTGAAATGAAATATGTCAATGGTTTGAGAATAATATTAGTTGTTTTGTAAAATGAAATGTGTCAATGGTTTGAGAATAATATTAGTTGTTTTGTGAAATGAAATATGTCAATGATTTGAGAATAATATTAGTTGTTTTGTGAAATGAAATATGTCAATGGTTTGAGAATAATATTAGTTGTTTTGTGAAATGAAATATGCCAATGGTTTGAGAATAATATTAGTTGTTTTGTGAAATGAAATATGTCAATGGTTTGAGAATAATATTAGTTGTTTTGTGAAATGAAATATGTCAATGGTTTGAGAATAATATTAGTTGTTTTGTGAAATGAAATATGTCAATGGTTTGAGAATAATATTAGTTGTTTTGTAAAATCAAATATGTCAATGGTTTGAGAATAATATTAGTTGTTTTGTGAAATGGGTGGAGCATTTAAGTACTGTTTTACTGTATATTGTTCCTGTTTACGCTGGGTTTGTGAATAAACGTGTTAATTATCCAGAAATTTGGACTCATTCTTGTATCCTGAGCGCACACCCACGATTTCAGGGGATACGTCGTAACAATATGCTCCTCTTTGGTTTTAATTTACAAATCATGGAATTTCATTATGATTTTACATACCACTCTCATCAGAATTTTTCACACACTGATTAAGAACGTAAGGAATAGAGGAAAATAAAATAATATAATATAGGGAATTGGGATTTGAACAAAAACAAAATTAGGATTTTCATAGGAAGCACCGAATCCGTCCATTGCTCAATACATATAGCATGTGCACTGTGACAGTTCAGATAATACAACTCGATGACAGATTTACGCTATGATATTTCCGGATTTTCTATTAAACTGATTTGTTTGTTCGACCCAAACCATCCGACCTACCCGAAGGCATCTGTTTGGACAGTCGGGAAGTGCCACCCAATTTAGACTGGATCCCAGTGGGGGAGGTATCCGCTAGGACCGTGCCCTCCTTCCTCTACCACCAACCTCTCGGAAAGACTTACCGACCCACATGTGTAACGTGGTTGTGCTTCGCTTGAACACGGCGACAGTTTAGGCAGAGGCGGGAATCGAATTCGAGTGTGTTCGAGTGCAATCTCCGCGCGCTAACCACTGGGCTATCGCGTCCCAAACTGATTTGTTTAGAATTTATAAAAATGAGACACTAATACTGTATGCTACAGAATAAAAAGATAAAAACGAATATCTTTAGAGTAGGAGATCAGATAGCGAAAGAACATATTTTAATCCACGTGTTAATAGATATGTAAATATCGATATGTCCCCTAATCAAACAAAATCGCAAAAAAATATTGACGTCCAAACTAAAGCGTGTGCGTCGCTGTTGACACTCAGAAATTTTCTCAACCAGACGTAAGGAAAGTAATCTTCAACGGACATAAACAAAGTGAGGATTACAAAATAGCTCGCACGGGCGTTTTTTTATCAATACGAATGAATACCCGTGCCCTTCAGGAGGCGATACCATACACTATTTTCATTTTTCCACAACCCACTCATATTGATGATTGACAGTCGCTGTCGTGTGGATGATTTTGCAGTTGATATCCGGCACTCGTATGGTTTCCGAATGGCGCAATTTTTCTAGGCATATCTTGAATTTCCGTGGATATACCCCCTCCCACAATACAAAAAATAATTATTTCCGTATCGTAATAGCAATGTAACAAGAAAGTATTATGTTGTTAAATATCCTATTATCGAATTTCGATGGATCTGCTCGCATTGAGCTCCCCTGAAAGTGAATTAGCCGTTTATTTAATGAAGTTTGTGTATCTCTTCCAACACATTACTTATCTATTTATTTATTTACTTACTAGTATTTAAGCCTGTCGAAGACGAGAAAGCTAACATTTTAAAGAAATTAATCTGCAACTTTTTAATAAATTTTATTTTGCTTAAAAATGTATGGTTCTTAGCGTCGAGAAAAGTCTCAATTGAAAATTAGCCCAGTTAGGTTCTGACCGGTGGTCGAGTTTCAGCCTTTTGTGTCCTTCATGTGGGGGCATTTATACGATAAATGTGTAATAATTTAACCTTTAATGTCACCAGGGAGCTTCAGGAGGATCTGAAAAGACTTTACGAAAAAACACTATTTCTCAGCCTCTGAGGGGTAAATAAAAAATACGGCTACATCAAGTTCTGATGATGGTCAATACTATAAGTACGCAACGATTCAGTTTTCTAGGTCATCAGGGCGCTTCTGGAGGATCGAATTTGCCACTGTGTTTTCTTTTAGAAACTGGGGATTTTATATATTTCTTAAATTTTAGAACAGTTTTTGGTGTAATTTCATTGATAACCAACTGGAAGTTGTGGATTGAAGAATTTTCTGTCTTTTCTTTAGTAGTAGAACACCCTGAACTCCTGTGAGGTGTTTTCGTAAGATCAATTTTTCCTGAACTTTTCTGCCCGGCTGGCTACTTTTTTACAAAGCGCGCTGCGACATTACATGTTAATGTTTTTTCTTCGTAATTTCTGAAAACAGACTTTATAATCGTGAAAACAAAATATCAACGTATTCAACATTTCTTACAATTTTTTTTAATAAAACTCACTCCTGTTGAAAAGTTAATAAAAATGTTCAAATTGGCAAAAATAATAAAATGATAAGAAATTAAGAGAAACATAGCGAAAAATTTAACGATTTCAATTTTTCTATTTCAGTTTTATTTCAAATACCATATCAGTCAAGCATTTCACCTTCCATGTGCTACACTTGGCGGGACGAAGGCCATTTTGTCACTCAAATGTTTATGGTATGGTTACGATTTATGTAGGATTACGAGTGGTTGATACCTTTGAATAATGGCTGATACCACGGGCTTGCAAATTCTGGCTTTAGGTGTCTTCTATTGTTTCTTTGCCTGCTACTTTGCATTTGTATCTTAGCGTTTGGTAAAAGTACAATGTTTCTGACCTGAGTAAGAAGGCGCCTACCGCCCTCGAAATAATTTCAAAGAAGTCGCCTAGTTTTCTTACGCATATACCATCTTCAAGGAAGTACTAAGAAGTCGTAAGCCTTTTACTTTCCCTGCAATACATGATAATGAATAGGGAAAGTATTGGAATCGTGTCGAATATCGCAACTCGAAGTTTCGACGAATCTACACGTTTTGGGACCTCTAGAACACGAAAAAACTATATTTTGCGTGACGCCTCTGTGTGTGTTTGTGTGTATGTCTGTGCAATGTATATATCCAATCTACTTAGAGACCTTCTTTTCTTTTGGGGTAGTACAATAGACCCCTGGTCGATGTGCTGGGCTCTCCTGGGGTCACCCGCCTTCATGTCATTCATTCATTCGTGTATCCAATCTAACTCAAAAACTAACGGACCAAATTTAACAAAATTTGGTAGATAAGTCACTTATGGGTTACCCTGGTACTTACTGAATTTCAGCATGATTTGGGGAAAATAACCAGTTTTTTTTTTAAATAGTTCTCAAAAAGATTGTCAAAATTTAAAACAAAAGACTATGCAGTATATGCTCAAATGTATCAATCGGATGGTTGTTTCATGCGTAATTTTTGACGATGAAAAGAATGAGATGAGCCTTATTATTCTAGGACTAGCCTTTCTTGAGAAATTCTAGCTTTCTTGTATATTTGTTAAGCCGTCTTTGAAAATATGCCCACTTACCAAATGAAAACAAAACATTGGGCTAAAAATGCAAATTCAATGTAATTTCAAATAATTATGCGAGCTATTTTGCGCAATTAAACTCAATTTAATGAATTATTGCAGAAATAAAGAGAAAATGAATGTGAGTCTGAAATGAAAGTTATGTGCTGCCCATATCAGACATTTTTAATCGGTGGCAACAAAAATTGATTGATTTTCGACGAAATTAAGTCACATAGAACTCCAATTTCTGTTATTGTTTTCTTGCAATAGCCAAATTTCTTAATGTGTATTGAAAGTCTCCCGTGTAACACATTATGTTATTCATTTCCAACTGAACAGGTTAACCAGCTTCTCAAGCAAGCCCGCACATGAATGGAACTCCAGCTTTTCTTGTGAGTTAACGAACCGTGACCCACACCTTACCAATTAGTCAGTCTTTCATTAAGGGATAAAAGAACCCATTATCTGAAGGATAATGTGCTAGACCTCAAATATGCGAATATATGCTTTTCAATACTCTTCAAAGGAGCGAAACCGGGGAATTATTCACTACAATAGATTGCTAATAACTGTTGGATACCAATTTTCTTCTTCTTTCTTTATATCAATCTAGACAGCAATCAATTTAGAAGCTGCAAGAGGTAAAATATGAAATTATCTTCACTGAAGGAAATAATTTTGTCATGGCTCAGTTCAGACTTTAATGCATTGCCATTGTTTTCAGAGCTGGATCCTTATTTTAAAGTCATTCTACCCTATATTCAAGCTTCAGGTCGTCGGAGATGATAACCAAATTAAACAATTATTAATACTTCATTTATTCATTAGTGTGCCTGTCGCGAGAGTTTCGCCAAAACTCACAATCCAATGACTAGCATAGTTAGACTACTTAGCATAGGTAGAACCTTTCCACTTTTCTTTTACTACTCTATTTGACTAATGTATTTTTTACCTTAAATTTTGTTATAGAAAGTAATGTTTTCATACCTCCGTCAAGTGCAAATGTATTCATTATTAATTACAAAATTTCTTTAAATTAATTTTGGTAAATGAAACATATTTTATTTTAAATTCCAACACAATTCGTTCTCAATACAACAAAATGATAAATTTCAACACAATTTTATTTATTTATTTTTTTTTTTAGTTTCAACACAATTCGTTCTGTAATGTTTTCATACCTCCATCAAGTGCACATGTATTAATTATTAAATACAATACTTTTTTTAAATAATTTTGGTAGATGAAAGATATTTTATTTTTAATTTTAACCCAATTCGTTCTCAAAAGCTTTAATGGTAATATTTTCATACCTCCGTCAAGTGCACATATATTAATTATTAATTACAATATTTCTTTAAAATAATTTTGGTAGATGAAACATATTTTATTTTAAATTTCAACACAATTCGTTCTCAAAAGCTTTAAGAGGTTTCAGCATAATTTTAATTTCTGCAAAAATTATTGAAATCTAACACACACACACACACACACACATAAAAAAAAAAAAAAATCAGCTAAAGTTTAAAAATATTAGTAATTTTGCAATTGACTAATAATTCCACTTTTAATTTACCATTGAAAATCTATTTAGATTCAAAATAGTGGAAATATATTTTGTTTGACAAGGGAGGTTTTTCTTTTTATCTTAAGAAGTCAGTGAAGTTGATCAGTTGTCTGTAAACTATAAGCAAGGTATTAAAAAAACATCCTCTGTCAAACAAATTATATTTTCACTATTTTGAATCTAAATAGATGCTTAATGATAAATTAAAAGTGGAGTTATTAGACAATTGCGAAATTACTAATATTTTTAAATCTCTTGCAGCAGAGGTCAATATATAAATTCTTATATGTACAGCCCGCATTTGGTGACATCTGCATATGTTTAAATACATTTTTCTAACCAGTCATACAATTTAAATTGACTTGAAACTTATAAGCATATACATGCATATATATGCATTACTTGCATTTAAAATATATTCAAATAACTTATAATTAGCAAACATATTTTAAAATATAAATAGTTGTTTTAATGTAATCAAAGAGTCTACATTTGTATATTTAAGCGCGAACAAACCATTTACACATTTCAAATACTGAATTCTAAATAAAAGCGTTTTAAAATTTAAATAATTGCCGAAATTGATGCCAAGCTGAAGGAATCGAAGCTGCGCTAGCATGATAAATTACAAACAAATAACAATATTTGAAAGCAAATATATAATTTAAGAAAATTTTCAATTTACTTTCATTGATGGGTTTAATACAAAATAGCTTTTGGCGATAATGGTCATTTCTCAGTTTTTAAATTAAAACTTAATAGCTCAGAAGCATGCGCTACATCCTTTATAATGGTTTCCTCGACTTTCTAATGTAAGGTGACATAAGAAGTGCCTCTTGCCTTGCCGGCAATATACTATCTGGAAAAAAAAACTTTATTGTCATATAAAGATTGAAAAAGTTATTAATCGTTTTCAAAGGCAATAAAGTGCCTTTTTCGACAAATAATAAACGAGACGAGACAGACTGACAGACACCAATAACAACGAAGTTTTCTGCGCTAAACCGTAAGAAACAAAAACATCCTGTAAAAGTATTTTTCCTTTCTATTCACGAGATTCATGATTTACGTGGAATAGATTGACTTATTTCACATATTTATAAGGATAAAAGCATTCGTTTGTGAAGCGTCGGTGGTATAACGGTTAGCATAGCTGCCTTCCAAGCAGTTGACCCGGGTTCGACTCCCGGCCGACGCAGTTTGTTTTAATACATGTTTAACATAAAAAATACCAATATTTTTCATACTATAAAAATATAGTATAAAGCATTGCTTTCACGAAAATTTTGGAATTCAAGATTTTTATGTCAATATATATTTTTAGACCTCCTGAACACGTTTTAACTATTTTTGGGGTGATATCAGTCTGTCTGTGGTCGATTTCTTGTGTACACAATAGCGACTACAAATATTAATGGATTTTCACGAAACTTTATATCCGGCTTTATTATGAAAAAATCAGGAACTGGATAGAATTTTTTTAATTCGAGCGAAAATTTCGAAATTTATTCGAAGTTTTATATTTTTTAACATGGCAGCATAGGACAAAATCTCACTTAATCATGAATAAAAGGGTTTATTTATGGTTCAATGATCACGAGAATTAATAGTTTCAATCATTGTTGTGAAAAGTATCCGCGATACAATTTTGTTTATTCGTGACGTAATTAGACCTTCTTGGGGGGGAGGGGCAAGTTACCCCCTCGGGGGTACACTGTCTTGTATGATATCATTCGAAAAAAATTTTCAAGCCCTTTAAAGTGGGTGGTATCAGGCTATAGTTGTAATCATTTGGACCTACAATACCGATTTTTCAAAATTTTTCTTGAAAATTTTGAAAAAATTAATTCTAGTATGAGAAAGTCGATTTGAGCCACACTTCAGTTAATTTTCATAAAAGTTTACAGATGAAAATTTTAATAAAACTTATACGTTACATTATGAAAATACCAAAGTTTAGAAGGTTCTAAAATCACTTTTACGACCCATTGTGCAGAGTATTTAACAGCTCGCATGGGCAATCTTTGGCCTGTGCTTTAGTTTAATGCATCCTGCTAGTCCTGTGAATTTAATAATTTTCATTTAGAATATATTCTGCATTTTAGGATCATAAAATATAGTTTCTATTTTTACTTTCCCCGCAATACATTACTAATGAAAAGGAAAGTTTTAGTGACAGGGTTGAAAATTGAATTCTCGAATTTGACATACCAACTGATTTTGAGCATCTCTAATACGAATAAACTATTTTTAGGATGAGATTTGTTTGTAGTTATGTCTGTATGTCAGTAACAGGCATGATACCCATCAAACAAATTGTGTATTCTGTGTATATAAGAGGCCTATTGATTTTTAGCCCATTAGAACCAATCTAAAGTCTCATTTTTACTTTCCCATGCGTAGTATTTAAAAAGTATTGTTTTCACAAAAATTTTCGAATTAGAGATTTTGATGCCAATATATATTTTAAGACCTCCTGAACACGTTTTGACTATTTTTGAAGTGATGTCTGTCTGTCTGTGGTCGATTTCTTATGTACAGGATAGTGGCCACAAATATTAATGGATTTTCACAAAACTTTATATCCGGCTTTGTTATTGAAAAATCTAGAACTAAATAGAATTTATTTTTAAGTCGAGCGAAAACTTCGACATTTATTTGAAATTTTATATTTTATTAACATGCCAATATAGAACAAAATTTGACATATTCAAGCGCAAAGGGGTTTATTTATGACTCATGACCAACAGACTTTATAGTTTTAATGATTGTTGTGAAAAATAGCCGCGACACAAAAATGGTCTAAGAAAATAGGCTAAAGCTGCCAATTTTCTTAAACCATTTTTCATTGACCATGTTTATTCTATTAGTTCTAATGAAAATTCCATTAAGCATCTCTTTAATACTAATTTTAAGTTCCTAATTGTACCCTTCATACTTTTGATATTGTGTCCCATTTTCCAAATGTTCCCGTTTCTACTGCTATTAATATTATTGCCAAAAAACTTCTATGCCAAAATTATACTATTCCCTCTATCGACGCAATCACTTTTGCATTGAACATTGTCGTTGGGACAAATTATTTTGGTTTTCGTAAAAATATATTTTTGCAAACTATGGGTAGTCCCTTGTCTGGTATTTTGGCTGAGCCTGTTTTACAGAAGCTCGAGAATGAGATTTTGCCTTCTTTATCCCTTATACCTATTCTTTGGTGCCGTTATGTGGGTGATATTTTTATTATATGGAACCATAGTTTGAATGATCTCCTTAATCTTTTGAATACTGCTTGGATACTGTTTTTACCCCTCTATTAATTTTCAGTTGAACATGAGTATAATTGTTCTTTGCCTGTTTTGGACGCCCTCGTTCCCCTTGACTCTCTTGACTTTCATACTATACTGTTATTCGTAAACCCACGTTCTCAAATTCTTGTATTCCCGTTAACTCTTCTCACCCTATTTCTTCTAAAAAAGCATCTTTTATTACTTTTTTAATCGTGCTTATAACGTTTGTTCATCTATCTCGGCTCTAGTTACTGAAATTGACTTTTATCTTTAAGCTTAACTGTGAGACCGCCTTCTCTTTCGATTTCATTTATAAAATCTTTTCCACATTTCGCTATAATTTTATTTATTTTAATACTAATCTTGCCCCTTTTCTCTGACATCTTGCCGTATAAATTCAGTCTTCCTTTCTATCCGTCGATTTTTCGACTTCTGATTCAATTTTCGCTTGAATTTAAGTTTAAGCCAGCTCATTCTACTGTTACTACTTTAGTTAATTGTATTCGTTCTGATATATTTAAGGATAAAAATAACTGTGTCAAGCTGGGGTGTACGGCCCTCCCCCTTTTCATCTCCCGAAAATAATTATAAGTTCTACATTGGTAGTACTAACCGTACTGTCGGTATTCGATTATCTGAGAATACTCGCAATGTTAAAAATAGAAAACTGTCCACGACTCTTGCCTATTTTGTTGTTAACGATAATTTTCCCCTTATGCTCGATAAGACTTTTCTCTTAATTAGATGGAATAACCCCCGTAATATTTTACTTTATGAATCCCTTTTCATTTATATTTACCGTGATTTGCAATTTTGACCCCGTTCAGACCTTCAATTATGCTTGGCGTCTCGTTCTCGACTCACTGCATGTAAAACCATTGTATGATTTTCTGGATATTTAGTACATTTATTGTTTTGCGTCTGACAACATATCTGTTGGTTACCCTGTAATTTTTTATCTTTTATCATTTATGTATTTTGTAATTAAATTATGTTTTTTAAATATATCGATGTTTTAAAAATAGTTAATATATGTATTTTATTTCGCGGTTGTGGCCTGTATATTAAAGCTCGTGTTCGCCACCTATTTTTACTTTGCCACTGATGAAGGACATAATAATGTTCGAAAGCGCCCTGGTTGTGTAAATTTTAGTACGTCATGGATGGAGTTTTTATTAACAACATTTTAATAATAGACAATTTTGGTTGTCTCTATTTTTAAAGTTTTACTGATTTGACGTGTTTTCCATACGATCTTATTTATTTTACAATAATCTGAGTTTAAACATTCGAAAGTAACCTAATTTTTGACCGCTTTCATGTGTGAATAAAACTGGAATTCGAAATCTATTTTTGCATTAGACCATCAAATAGTTATAAATGCACATTAAACATTAATCTCCCGAAATTTCGAGTCAGCTGTATTTTTTTTTTTTTTCTCGTTTAAATATCGCCGTAAAAACTATTCATTTTCAATATAAAGTCTATGAGAGCTTCGCAACAGAGGGGACCCCGTATATGGTCGCCGTCAGTCGATTTGCGGTTGATTCTCTAATACCCCCCATCTCCCCCACCCCCCCCCCCACCCAACAGAGCAAGAGGAGCAGGGCCTCACTTGATGATTCTATCCTCCTAGGATATCAATAAAAGATTTTTTTTTCAAACCTATTAAAGTCAAGGGTAACACGCTATAATCGTAATCAATTGGATCCATAATACCGATTTTCAGAATTTTCCTTGTAAAATTTGAAGAATAAAAAAATTTAAAAATGGATTCTGATATGAGAAAGTCGAGTTGAGCCACACTCTAGATAATTTAGTAACATTTTCAGAAAATTAAAAGAATTCTAAATATATAATTTTAACAAATGATGTTAAATAAATAGTCGTTCAATGACTTCAGCCTCGGAAAGGTCACACTTGTTACCTAGACACATTCCAACTTATTCCGTTTTGCGCTTGAACATAAAATTCCAAAGAGTTATTGAATTGATACATACCAAAAAATGAAAATGATTTATTCTAATTTCAAACACAATATTAAAAATAGTTTAGCATTACGTTTAAATTGGATTCTTTTATTTTGTTATTTTTTCACATTTTCAGAGTCTGTATTTGGAGCAAAAAAAGTTTTCTAACTTTTAGAATAAGAGCTTACAATTCCGTCCAAGTAGCTCAATGGTAGAGCTTCGGCTGGCCAGTTCGAAGATCCGGGGTTCGATTTCCGGTTGGGGCAGCAAGGTTCTTTACAGAATATTTTCACTATTCATATACTTTGTAGAGAAAATGCAAATAATAACTATATAAGTAACAGTACAGATACAAACAACATATACAAAATACAATATAGCGACAAAAACTAAATAAATTATAATACGCAAATAAAACTGAGTCAGTATCATAAATGTATGCTACATCGTGTTTTAGTTTTAAATGATAAATATATATTATTCCATTACACATTTCATTCACCGATAAAAAAGCTTGAATCGAGCAAAATATCCCGAATAAGATTTTTGATTTGAAAGCCATTATCGTTCACCGACACGAAACATGCTTCACAACTGGTTTGAACAAACTCCATTTTGCTCAATATGTCTACCATTTCAAATGGGAAAGCCACGTACTGAACCGGACACACTGACATCCTATACTTACTCCATCAACTTATTTGCTTATGGAAACTTTGCTCCATTATTACTACTTCCGCCCCATGTCAATCACCATTTGTTTCACCCCGGTGTGAATACAAAAGTTGTTTTACTCCATGCTCTTTATTTCGCTATCACTTAAATGGAACTATAATATGTATATACTCATTGTCGGTTTCTTTTCAGAGCAAATTATCCAGTGAGAGGAGAGAGTTCCTCCAACTCCAAAATACGTCTGCAAAGAAGAAAGGGTCAAAATGAATGAACTAATAAAAAATATCGAATTCAGGAAATCGATGTATGTGGCAAAGATGAATGAAGAGAAGAGAGATCCGCAGCGGCGACCAAGAAGGTACAGGCCGACAACACTGGTGGGCCTCATCAGCCAATAATCTTCTCGTTCAGCAAAACCGCAGACAGGGTACACGGCCAAAAGAACCATTTACCGGGTAGGATCCAAAGAAAATCTGCCAAACATAATATATGTGGTATAGTAAAAGTAGTGGCAATTCAATGCTTCACTCGACTTCTTTCTATAATTCTTAAAAAATTTTTCCTGCCGGGTATCGAACCACGCTGCCTAGCCAGTCGACACATTATCTGATAAATTGCTGAGATGACAGTATTTCTATCTATGGTTAAATTCTTCCTTCAAATTATCTTCCATTATCTTCCTTCGAATAACATATCGAAGTAAATTTTAAATAAGATTATTCAGCTGTTTTATACACTCGCTAAAAGTGAAATGGGAACACCATGAAGGAATGCACGTAGCCATATGCAAATCACAGTACCGATAGAAGATAATCATATGCAACTGATTAAAAGAACAAACAAAAGATGTGCAAAAGAAACATGTTTATTCAGAAAAGCATGTGGTCCCCACGGGCAGCTATACAGGCCACTAAAAGGCAAGGCATGCTATCGATAAGGCTATTAATGGTTTCTTAAGATAATCCTTGCCAGGCAGCGTCCACTGCGGCACGCAGTTCGTCTATGGTATGTACCGGTGGCCCCCGGTGCACCTGAAGTCCGACGAGGGCCCACATGTGTTCAATGGGAGAGAGATCCGGCGAGGCTGCCGGCCAGGAAAGGATGTGAATTCCGTTCAGTCTGTTGAGAATTCGCCGTGCTGTATGCGGTGTGGCATTGTCTTACTGGAACACCTTGTCGAGGACGGCCGAACCACAGGCATCACAACTTGTGTGACGTACCGGTCCGGTGTCAGATTATCTGCAATGTGCACCAGAGCTGTCCGCTGATCGAACATGATATCGCCCCCCACCATAATGCCCAGTGTGACTCTCGGCGGTATAGGTTGACAAGTGGCATTCCTCGGAAAGCTGTCACACTCATCCATGGCTGTCATTCCTCCACAGGCACAAGCGAGATTCATCCGTAAACATTACCCGACGTCATCCATTAGTGCAGTTGCGATGACGACGACATCACGCCAGACGTGCATCCCTGTGTCGAGCGCTTAATGGCATCCCAGTGTCTGGCCGCCGTGCGCGCAGCTGTACTTCATGCAACCTGTTGCCAATGGTTTGGGTGCAAGCACGTGAAGCCGTTGATGGTGGCAGGCTGTTTCGTATGTCACTTACCGTTGTGAACGGGTCTCGACAAGCCGTTCGGCGAATCTGACTGTCTATGCGCTCTGACGTGCACCTGTTCGATCTACTGCCTCTTCAACGTGTTCTCTGATACTCCTGCGTCCACCGTGTCACACATCTTTGAATGATACTCACGTTGTGCCCATCACGCATAGCAATTGCACGCATCGACAAACCCACGTCACGTAGCTCCAGGATACGGTTTCGTTCCCCAGCCGTTAACTGCTGGTATACAGCTCGCTGACGTCTTCGAGGCATCGCTTCTTCACTTTTTTGAAAGTTCGACTGCTGCAAACCGTCGCTGATAGCATTTACGGGATGAGCCGAATGCTGGTCTTTATCACCCGAAACTGGATCTCACGTGAGCCGATACGTACGAAAAATTCATCATTTGCATATGACTCTCTCTCTCTACCGGTACTGTAATTTGTATATGGCTACGTTCATTCATTCCTTCATGGTGTTGCAATTTCACTCATGACGAGTTGTAGTCGAAAGAGAAATTGCGGCGAATAGAAATAATATCCCATTCGCCACAATCTTTGTCATTTGAAAATTGCTTTCATAACCCTTAAAATCTTTGGAAAAATCAAAACATTGTATTTTTAAGACCTCTACGACCCACTACATACGGGGTTAAATTGCTCTGATGCTATTGTAAAGAACTCGTATTTAAGTTAGGATTTGAACCACAACTCCATTGACCTGTCGACTATTTTCCACTGAGGATATTTCTGCTGAAATGATATTTTTACCTTCTGTAGTTGAAGTGAACCTTACAAATTGCATGTTTGGAAATGCTACAATTTTCAGGCATTTCATTCAACACGTCAACGTCTTCAAATCACTGTGTGGCAACAACATTTATCCTTTCTTAAGGATTACATTTTTTATGTACCCTAATACGGTACTCCATTTCACAGAACTTATTAGCATTTAAACACTACATCAAAAAATACATAAAAGTATATCCAAAATAGAAACAGAATAAACAAGGGGGAAAGTAACGATTTTTCTGTATCTTGCATTTAATCATCTGATATCATTTTGCATTCATCAGATTTCAAAGGAATGAGCTTGGATAGCGTTTTAAAATTTTTTGCATTACGCGCCTTTGCTATTATTATTATTATTATTTTGGCAATAATAACTTGAATTTTTATGGAACAGCCTGTTTGCTCATAAATTTAAACATTTCATAAAATAGGCTTAATATCTAACAATAAATTACTTAAATGCCCTAGCTCAACGCAAAACATGGAAAGAAGGCCGTACCAAAAAACTGAATCAAGCAGAAAGCCCCAAAAAATCCAGAGAGTGGTTCTCTACAAGTCTGAAAAAAGGACTCACCATAAAAAAATATTTTAGAAAATGTATTCGATATTTTACAATGCAATATTTAAATAATTAAGAAACTCTTTTCATTTAAATCTTTTTAGTTCTAAAGTTTAAAAATATTTACATTTAATAATTTGAAATTTACTTTGAAAAATTATATAACTTCTATTTTTGTTATGCCTTTATTTACGGGGTGCCTCGCTTTGCTGATAATGCCTATAGGCACTCTAAAGCCCAATATATTAGATAATCTAGCCCTATAATAAGCACAATTTTGGAAAACAACTTTTAAAATTTCTAGTATAGAATATGTGACTATTGAAGTTTAGATTGATTAAGATATGATTGCATCATGAGCAGAGCAGTAGAGAAAATTCATATCCAAAATTTAAATAAAATTATTCGACATATCGGCAAAAATAATGTTGCATGGATTCAGATTCCCATTATACCATTTTCTTTAAACATTTATTTACTACTGACAACCGCATAAGTAAATATTGAAGTATTTAGTAAGGGCCTCCAAATGCAATTAGACCCTGAGCCCCATCTACTGTATGTTAGGCCCTGTACAAATGTATATAAATATGGATGATGATCAATAAACACACATATTCGGTTATACTAACTATTATTACGGCATTATATAGAAAAGTAATTTATAAACTAAATATCAGATTGCAATTTTTTACGTAACATTTAAATAATATTATACTACTGGAAATTGAATACTTTTATCTGGGGGGCACAAGTAAGTCTGTGTCTCGAAAAGCAATCCCTTCTGGACCTACCAAGATTGATCAATTTACCTTGGCCCCTACGTGGTTAAGGCTTTGGGTGTTTGTTAAAGAATGCAGTTATTTTGAAGATTGTTAAAAAATAGTTTGATTTTGTGGCAAGCGCTTATTTTAATAGAATTTTTCGAGTATAATTTCATGCTTCTTTAGATATTAATGTAATTTGTTCAGTTGTAAAAAAGAGAAAATGCAAATAAATATGTAGTACATTTTTAGAATGCAGGATTTTAGTTTCTAATCACATGAAATAGATATATATGAAAACTTTTTAAAAGTATATCTTAAAAGAATCTTATGTCACGCATTATTCTAAACTTCTCTCCCTGTCATTAGCCAAAATCCATTATCTAGCCATCACCCAAATCCCTTATTTACGTTCTGACGATTGTACTTGCGCCTTGAATGCTATTTTCTTTGCACAGCATATTACCTTGATCTTGAATACCGCCATTGACCTAAATTTTGAAAGAAAAGATCTTGTAAGAGACGGATAAACGAAGCGTCGGTGGTATAACGGTTAGCATAGCTGCCTTCCAAGCAGTTGACCCGGGTTCGACTCCCGGCCGACGCAGTTATTTTTTAAATATTATATAGCATTTAATTTTATAGCATTATATGAGACTATAGTCTGACTGAAACGACATTTATGCCGTTAAGACATTTTACTTTGAAATTTATCATTGTAAACGATCTTATAGTTTTATTATATGAATTGTATCTTTAGCATTTTTTTAATAAAGGAAGCATATGAAATATACGTCGTTAAAATATCCCTATCTACGCTTAAAACCAATAATCGAAACGCAATCAATCTTCTTAAATAATCGAAACAGTCTGATGTGGGTAGCTCATAACTTTCCCTATATACTGCAATAGATTTACTTTTTTTCACAGTGAAAAAATGATGTATAAGATTTACAACACAATGTTTTTAGCGTTGAATTGTACATTTGGCGCTTTTCCGGATGAAAACATGTAACACTATTTCAAAGTTCCCAATTAACTTATTTCATGCAATTTTAAATGGACAATTATCAATATTGTTAGCATTCGCAATAAGCAATATAGTTCATATGCAAAAATATTTTAATTGGAGCCCTTTTCGTTAGATTATCGTCATTTATGCAATTTTAATAATATTTTCACCAATCTGTGACGAAATATCGCCAAGTCAAGTGTTGGCAACAAAGCATTACGGACAAACGGGGAGAAGAGCATTTCATATATATAAATGACTTTTGGTGAATTGCTAGGCGTCAAAATACGAAACTATTACTCAAAATATCTTCTCTCGTGAATGGAATGAATTACTAGTTCCACAAGAATGATATTAACAAATTTATCGCATAATATTACATATGAAAAGTAAACATATTGCATAATAGTTAATACTTTTCTTTTAATTTAACGGGATTTTTTTTTTTGATAAATTCATTTGAAAAAAATAATGCAATATCTCGAGAACGGTTTATGTTAGCGTTCTAAAATTTATGTCAATTGTTTTTTAACAGAAAAATTACGTAAGGAATGATTATTCACGTAACATAATTAAAGATTCAGATTTTTTGATGATTTTTTTCAAAATTTCATTTGAAAATTTGGGGGTCTTCCAAACATTCAATTGCGTTTCAAATCAATAAGCTTCCAGTATTCACTGATTATAATTTTGTACCAAATGTCGTTTGAAACCCTCCATTGCTTCTCGAGATATCATCTCCACCAACTTCGTGAGTTTCAGACACTTTTTCAACCTCCAATAATTTTGTTGCGGATTCTTCGAACTCCTCACAATACTTTCCTTATATACATAATGTATAAGGAAAGTATTGTGACGGCGTCGAAAATTCGAATTCGAGTTTTCGATGGGAGAGCACGTTTCAAGCATCCCTGATCACGAATCAAACATTTTTGAAGTGGTGTGTGTGTGTGTGTGTGTGTGTGTGTGTGTGTGTGTGTGTGTGTGTGTGTGTGTGTGTGTGTGTGTGTGTGTGTGTGTGTGTGTGTGTGTCAATGAGTCTGTGGAGACGACAACTGACGAACGAATGGACCGATTCGAACGAAATTTGGTACAAAAATCAGAATCCGTAAACACTGGAAGCCTATTGTTTTTATACGCAATCGAATGTTCAGACCCCCCCTCCCCTAAATTTTCGACTGAAATTTTGGAAAATTCGTCAAAAAATCAAAACTGCTAATAACGTTACGCAAATAGACATTTCTTATGTAATTTCTCATTAGAAAACGATTGACATCAATTTTAGAACGCTAACAGGAACCGTTCTCGAGATATTGCACATTTTCAAAAAAAATTATCAAAAAATCATATAAAATGAAAAAAATATTTCCTATTGGGAAACATGTTCACTTTTCATATGTAATACCATGCGATAAATTGGGTGACATCCTTCTCGTAGATCTAGCTCGTTCCATTCATGAAAAAAGATACTTTGAGTAATACTTTTGTGTTTGAACGCCAATAGTCATTTATCTGCTGTAAGAATAACTTATTTCTTCGTCCAAATCGCTTGGCGAAATTTTGGCGACGAATTTTGTGGAATGTCGCCAACTTGGCGACTTTTTTAAATGTTATTAAATTAACGAAAAACTCGCCAAATGGATAAAAATGACGTTAAACCAATGACGACTCATTGATGATGACGACATGGAAAATGACGACTCATTAACGAAAATTCAATATCTCGGAAAAAATATAAATAACTACTATAAAAATAATATATATTTTTTTTTTTTGTTAAAGTAGTAAATTCATTACATTATATAAGGAAATTCATGTGCTGCCCGCAACAGATTTTTTTTATGTGTATTTAATAGGGGAAATATATGCATGAATTTTATTTTGTTATCAAGTTTTTCATTATTCATTTTCGGTTTACTATATATAAAGTGTGTATAGAACTTTTCATCTCAGACTGTTTATTGTATTCTGAATACAAGATATTAACTCAGAAATAATTTAAAGAGAAATTTGTTGTCTTCTTCAATATTTTAAAAATACCTAAGAATAAATTTTACATTCTTTTTCTTACTTTAATAAAGATAATTGAGTTGGAAATTCACACAGTGTCTGCATATTGTATATAATAATAATGCGACTACAAAAGCAAAATAAATTAAATAAATAATTATCTGAAGAAAAAATATTTCTCTGTACTTAACTATAATTTGCTTCATTTTAGCATTTCAAACGTCTATTGCACCAGATAATCTAATTGAATAAAATTTAAATTAGACTTAAATATTCTGAAAAATGTATGTGTTATTCGATTTAAAATTTCCAAAAACCCCAATAATTTTTCAAGTCTGCGCCTATGGCCTCCACACACACACACAATCATACACACAGATATCATCTCAAAAACAATCGATTCGAGTTCAGGGATGCTCATCACGAGCTCTTCTGTCGACTCGAATTCGAATTTTCGACCCCGCCACAATACTTCCCTATACATTATACTATATATATAGGGAAAGTAAAAATTAATTATAGTTTGAGTAGACCTTTACGTGTAATTTTACTCATAAAATTAATTGAGATCATCATAAAAGAAAACCAATATCTCTTTTGGTCCGTCCCTTTGTCTTATCACGCTGACATCTTAAAGCAATGTCATAACTTGACGATTTTGTGGAGATGTAGTGGTAATAATTCAATAGCTCTGAAAATTAAATTTCTTTGATAATCCTTGTTGCGGGAATTGTTAATTTTTATATTTTTTTTATTTGAGAAAATGATGTACTGACAAAATAAAAAAATTTGATTTCAATGGTCGAAAAAGACTTTTGTAATATTTTTCTTAATTTTCTTTTTATAAATAATTTTCTGGTAGTAATTTTCCTTTTCCTTAGTAAAAGATTTATGATATCTTTATTATGTGAACGAACACTTTGACAAAGTTTTTTTACCTTATTCAATGCATTTACTGCTAAATGAGAATTTAAAATTTAAAATAATTCTTTCATAATGGAATATAGTTCTGTACTTTCTCGGGGGATGTTATAGATTGCGTAATAATATAATTAATTTCTTCGATGAGAAAATTTTCTTCTCGAAAGAAAGAAAAAATGTGCAAATACCTGCTTACTTTTCAAATTTTTTGACTTCATCAATTTTTTATTTTTTTTTTCGCAAAAGCGATTTTTGGAAATGCTGCAAGAAGTAAAAAAAAATTTCTTTTTGTATCGGACAAAGAGACAGAGCGGGGAAGAGGCCGCTCATGTTTAGGGTGAAGAAGCTGTTCTATCTCTTTGTCCTGAAGAAGAAGCTGCTTTTTGCCTTCGAAATAAGTTGCTTCCTTTTATCAACTATTGTTCACGCAAATGAATTTTCTTATTTTCATAGTTAAATGTGCTTCTAAATTATTTGTTTTTTGCACTGCAGTTCCGATTTGTAATAACATCTAATCACCCCCTATCATTCATTACGTACCTAAATACTAAGTTTCAGAAAAATCCATAAAGTGTTTGTGTTTTAAATAATTCATATATTTCTTGAACACAATTCAGGCTTGTAAAGCGTATATTCGTGTCCAGTGATGTGTTTGTTCAAAAGGATCGTATATAATAAATCCGAAAAGGAAAAATCTTGTAGGGAAAAAAAAGCAATTTCAGCTTTACAAAAAATGTCAGCCCTAAAAATCATTAAGGTGAAGAACTATCGCAAGTTTATCAAACTTCATGGATGAAAAGTATATAGAAGAAAAGTTATTGGATATATTCCGTAATAAACTTGACAAATTTGCATAATAACGATGTATATAAAGATGTAATATTTAGGCAGTTCAACAGTTCAAGTTTAATCTTTCCAATTCCTTTCAATTGATCTAAATTCAATGCAGAAAAAAATATCTTCGGACTAAAGAGGTAAATTTGCCAAGTTTATTGCGAAATAATCCAATAACTTTTCTTCCCTATACTTTTCACTATGAAAGTTCGATAAACTTGTGAATAGTTCTTCATCTTAAATATTTTTATGGCTGATACTTTTTGTAAGATACCAAATTCGAACTGGATACATTAAAAAGATTTTGTGTAGAATTTTGATGTAAGTTACCCTATTTGAAAGAAAAAATGAAAACCCTGTTGAATACAACATTTGAGAGATTTCGAATCGCCATTACGTCTCTTTAAAATTTAATAAGTGAGAAATTTCTGTATTTTTCTTTAAGAGTAGCAGTGCAATACTCAACATGTTGAACATTAAACTAACTTTATTAGTCGGCTTTAGAGTTTAAGAGCAAAAGTGAAATTTTCATAGAAAATCATAACGTATTATCTTTGACGCATTGACACACAAATTGCCTGGGAGAAAAAAAAAGCAAAATTAATAACGTCTTGTCTTATCATACCTATCTACCATAGAATTTAAAAATCATCATTCTACTGATTTTCGCTTCTGAGATACAGTGGTGGGGGGTGAAAAAGCCATTTGATGGCTGGTGTAAAAGGTATTTATCAGAGCTTTCAGCATTGTACGTTAAGTGTTTGAACAGAATTTGACTGGTGCTCTGCCGCGCACCTTAACTTGGCTAATAAACTCGTTGCAAACCTTTAAGTTAAACTACAAGCTATATAAATAAATTTGAAAATCTGTCTGTCTGTCTGTATGTTTCATCATCACGGGAGAACAGCTGAACCGCATTTGATGTAATTTTGTGGGTAGCCTTGAAATAGCTCCAATTAAAATTCAGTCCATGTTTCGAGTTTCTAAAACCAGGGGCTGTCAAGATATTAATTAAAAACGAACAATTAAACCTTCCATAGAGATAGCATTATGCAGACGATATTTTTTCTGCCAATATACTTGAAGGAAATTATATCTTTGAGTTTCGTTAGAGTTTATTGCGCTTATTAATCACTTTTGAAAATCGCAAGTTTAAAACATGAATTGAAATGGAAACAATTAAACATTCCATCGAGATAGCATTATGCAGACGATATTTTTTCCTACAATTTATTTTTAAAAAATTATATCTCTGAGTTTATTTGGAGTTCGCTTATTAGCTACTATAAGCTTAATAACTACACTATTTTTTTTTTCACAAGCTCTTACTCAAGAAATTAAAATGGTTATTTAATTATTAGCATTTTATGAGAAAGGTTCTTTCTTATATCATGTTGCTCAGCAACGCAATTAAATCAAATGTATTTGTTAATTTTTAGTGTTATTTTTTCGATTTGAATAATAAATAAATGGATACAAAAATATATCTTTTAAATGAACGGTTCGATTTTTCTTTTAATTATATTAATTACGGAATGCGTACAGCACCTTCATTTATTTTGGCAAAGAGTTTTCAAACTTTGATATTGTGTTTAGCTAATAAACTAATTTAGCCAAAAAAGAATAAGAGTAGAACGGGTTGTTGTTGTTGTTGTTGAGACCCAGACCGTCCGACCTACCAGAAAGGTGTAAGGTAATAGAGAGTAGAACGGGTGTATCTTCTAATACAATTTTAGTGTTTTCATTTAGTATATACAAACAGGGTCAGGATGTTTTATTCTTCAGATCTACACATTCAGATCTACGAATTTGGCGGGATATCACTAACTTGACAACTTTTCTTATACGTTGCCAAATTAAAGAAAATGTCGCCAAATTGATGAAAACGACGCTAATTCAATGAAATTAATTTTGTTTTGTAGAAGAGAGTACTGAAATGACGTTTCGGTAGCATTTGTCTGTCAGTCCAACCATACTACTTAGTAACATATTTAGCGAATTTTTAAAATGTCGCCAAATTGATAAAAATGTTTGTAAATCCATAAAAATATCTTGAAATTGATAAAATTGAGCTAAATAAATGAAATTAATTGTGTTTTGTTAGGGGATAGTATTGTGATGATGTTTCGTCAATTTGTCGACAAGTGGGACTGTCAGTGCTACAGTCCCACTTGGCGATAAATTTGGCGATGTTTTAAAATGTCGCTAAATTGACGAAAATGTCGGCCAAATTGATACAATTAAGTTAAAATGACACCGAATCGATGAAAATTCAATATTTTGCAAAATTAAGTACAATTTTCTAGATGATCTCTGTCGTTCTGTGAGAATTAAAAAATATTTTTTCTAAATTTGTTTACAAACTGGACCAGCATGCTTTATTCTTCAAATCTCCCTGTGAAGATAATTTTGTATATCGAGCCCAGGGATTCTTATACATTTTTTAGAAGAATTAAATTAAATATTTTAATAGAATATTTTGAATAACAAAGTCATTTAGAATATTACAGGAATTTACACATAATTGTGAATGCTAAGTTTCTTTATATTATATTTTCCTTGCGAAGAACAGGTATACTGCTAGTACATAGTATAAGATTAAAGTTATTTAATATTTATCTACCAAATTTTAATGAAAAAACATATGTCTTATAATATTTTTGTCAGAGTTAAATTTAAACGACTTTATAATCACGAAATATTTATCTCATGCGATATTCTACCTGTGCGATAACTTTTGATCCGCCTTGAATTGCACTGGACTAAGTTCATGTGTGATGATTCATTCACTCAATGACTCGTTCAAATAATTGCAATATACTTTCAACATTAAGCTTGTCGGGTTTTATACCAATCAAGGACAGACTTTATGGTTCAAGAACAGAGGGTTTATCTAATTCAATTAATAAAGAAATGGATAAAAAAAAATTTATAGATGAATTGTATTATAATTTCAATTGTGCTGTATCAGTTACGATCATATCCTGTAAGATTTCGGTAATTATTGATGTTTAAACGTTTTTAAACCATTTATTTTATTTTGGTAGGAAGGTTTGTCAAATTCGTGTATTATCAAATGTGTTTTAGATTCTTACAACTAGATAGAAACGGTACGGAATTAAATTTGCTGTCATTTCGGAGTCATGATTTAGCTGAGCAACGTATATGTTAAGAAAAACGTGAACGTATAAAAGCACAAATCACACAATAATGCAGCATACAGTTGTTTCGAGGATACGCTGGATCCCCTTCGTTAATACAAGAGAACCAGCAAACCCGAAGTCCAAAAGAGAAATGGGCATCGACCATTCTGCTACATTATTGTGTTATTATTGTGCTGCATTATTGTGCAATGCTGCATTATTGTGTTATTTGTGCTTTTATACGTTGCTCAAGTTTTTCTTATTCTTCGCACAAAATGTATGGTACTTATTGAATGTATACGTGCAGCGAGAACAGAAATTCTTATATATATTTTTTAAACTTTTATAGAGAGAATTAAATTAAATATTTTGATGGATTTTTTAAAGCAATATGAATGCTTTAAGAATATACGCAGATTTTAGATTACAATCTATCTGCTAGTTACTCATTATATCGATGGTTTTTAAGTCGAGATGAACTTCCGTATCTGGGACAATACTGATTATCGGTTATCTTTGTTGTATCAACAACGTCGGGACGGAAACGAAAAAGAAAGATCCAAAAGAGAAAGAGGAAAAGATGGAAATTCCACTTTGGATTCACGCTTAAGCGATCACGGTATGCGGAAGAAAAATTGGCAGACAAAAACATGTTTGTTTGTTTGTTTTCACAATTATATTAAAATAGTTGAGTTCCAGCATATATCTTTTACATGCATTAAAGAAAGTTTAAGCGAGGAATCATCTTTAAAATTTGTTAAGTAAGCAACCTGGAAAAGATAGCGTTCATTTTCATAATACAAACTTATAACAAACTGACAATGGATGAAGAATGAAGAATCGATAAAGATGAATATGCGATTGAATATTAAAATTAAACTGTTTATACTTCAAGCTAGGTTAATTTAACAACAAAGAAATGTGTAAAAAGTTTTTATTTTCCACTAAGCAATATAGTACATATGTATATAAAACACATTAAATATAATTAAAAACTTACATTTTTTTTCTTGTATTAACCGATAGTTTTAATTCAATTAAAATCGATTCCAAAAATTATAGCAAGATTCAAACCATATTTTTCTTATTTCAATTAAGAAATTTATTATATTTTTTAAATCGATATCCAAAGAATAATCTGTAACACTGGTAACCATTTAGTCATCGTATGCTTAAGAGGTCGCTAAATGCACATATTATTAATAGATAAAAGGGCATAATAATACACTCGTAATTACTTTCCTTATATACAATAATGTATAAGGAAAGTATTGTGACGGGGTCGAAAATTCGAATTCGAGTTTTCGATGGGAGAGCACGTTTCAAGCATCCCTGATCACGAATCAAACATTTTTGAAGTGGTGTGTGTGTGTGTGTGTGTGTGTGTGTGTGTGTGTGTGTGTGTGTGTGTGTGTGTGTGTGTGTGGAGACGATAACTGACGAACGAATGGACCGATTCGAACAAAAATTTTTAAGTTCTTTTCGGTTTAAGTAATCGGTACAAAAATCACAATCCGTAAACACTGGAAGCCTATTGTTTTTATACATAATCGAATGTTCAGAACTCACCTAAATTTTCGAGTGAAATTTTGAAAAAATCGTCCAACAATTGAAACCTCTAATAAAGTTACGCAAATAGACATTTCTTATGTAATTTTTCATTAGAAAACGATTGACATAAATTTTAGAACGCTAACATGTACCGTTCTCGAGATATTGCACATTTTTCAAAAAAAATTTCAAAATGCCATATAAAATAAAAATAAAAAAATATTTCCTATTGAGAAACATGTTCACTTTTCATATGTAATACCATGCGATAAATTGGGTGACATCATTCTCGTGGATCTAGCTCGTTTCATTCATGAAAAAAGATACTTTGAGTAATACTTTTGTATTTGCACGCCAATGGTTATTTACCTGCTGTAAGAATAACTTATTTCTTCGTCCATAACGCTTGGCGAGATTTTGGCGACGAATTTAGTGGAATGTTGCCAACTTGGCGACTTTCTTAAATGTTGCTAAATTAACGAAAAACTCGCCAAGTTGATAAAAATAACGCTAAATCAATGACGATTCATTGATGATGACGACATGGAAAATGACGACTCATTGACGAAAATTCAATATCTTGGAAAGAATATAAATAACTACTATAAAAATATTCTATATATTTTTTTTCTACTTTAAAAGTAGTAAATTCATTGTATTATATAAGGAAAGTCATGTGTTGCCCGCATCAGATTTTTTTAGTTTACTTTTGCGTGGGGTACAGAGTTTTTACTTTGGTGAATTTCAAGGTTTTTGAGGAAGTGAAGTTAGTAAAGATCTAAAATCACTGTCCCATTTTTGACCGAAATAAGTTAATTAAAAACATTTTTACAGAAATAAATTTATTGAAAATTTTAGACCCAAAAAATTGCCAATATACACAAAGTTTTAAGCTTTAAATGGCTGTATATTGGCAACCTTAGAGAGAAATGATAATAACTGGTGTTCAGCTGTAAAAGAACAAACTTAATTTGATGTAACATAAAGACATAAAGATCAAAATTAAATATCGTTCTAAACGATATTTTATTCTATTTCCTCAGCATGACTATTCGATTTTCTGATTTTGCGCTTGCAGGCACGCATGAAATTCCTTTAACAGCTGTGTTTGTGTCAACCTGTACTGCCATAACATTTTAAGCATGTCATATATGACATATTTTCGTGGCGGCAAACGACATGTCTGGCCTTGATCTGGCGCATCCAAGTGAGGAATAAAATTCCATTTTGATAAAAACGTTCGAAAGACTGCATTATGAATCGAAACGTGTAGTATTGGCATTTAAAAATTTCTTTGTACACTTTTAATCAAATAAATACTTTACATCAGTGTTCCAAATTGCGTTCCGCCGTGAGTTACAAATAACTGGTCTCCATATTGTTACCAACGTATTTTCGTACCGTGGTTGTACTATCAAGGTATAAGGATGAGTCTAAATTCCTGTATAGTTCATGATTTCATTTAAAGCACCGATAAGAGTAAATAGGAACAATATACAGCTAATAATTCAATAACAATCTTACAAGATCAAAAAATAACTCACTAAGTATAATAAAACAGCAACAAAATGCTCAGACAGAAAGCAATTTCGAATCTTCTTCAACTTGACTAGACAATTACTCGAAAACTATAAGAGTTTTTTTATTAATCTTATTTTTTAAATACAGATTTAGAAACTAAATTCCCCAATGCATATCTTTGTCGCTTACTATTTATATTTATCTTTTATAATTTCCAACATATTTCGAATGAAAGTAAGAAAAAGGAGGGGGGGGGGGGATATTCTCTCGGACTCATACTTAAAAAAAAATCGAAACAAAAAGTTCAAAATATTAAACTATTTAAATTACTTTTATATATTTATAATCTGTACCCTATTTCCGATAAAACAAGAAAAATTGTTTATATTTTTATCTATTAGGTTAGGAAATATAAGCGCCCAAATTGTCCACATTTTACGTAACGGTCCGATTTCCTTCACAAATGCCTCAAGCATAAATGTTATTTGCATTAAAAACTATTTAGGTCATGTGGACGGTTTCTGTATGTGTTTTAATGGACACTAGCCAGAATGGGCGCTTACAGTAAGATATACAGTTGTTGGCTTTTGACTTTGGTGCAGATATCATATCCTATTTTTCACATAAATTAAAATTCTTCTTATATCAATTACTTCATTAAATATTCGATGCAGTACCTAAGAGTATTCAAATTTGGCTTGCAAATCCGTTAGTATTATATCACTTTGCATACTTTAGTTAAACTCGCTTATGTATAATGAAACAACAAGTGCCTTTGAAAGGTATCGGAAAAACCAAATTCGTATTCGTTGTAAGATAATGAAATAGAATTTTCTTCTCTTCGTTATTTTCTTAAATTCACTATTTCCGACGTCGCTATTAACGCATCGCATATTTATTATCAAACTGATATAAATTTTGCATTACCAATATCTGTGCATTATCATAATGAGTGCATACACTGAACTGAATGATTGAGTGGTGTATCAAAATGATCGAGAACTTCCGCTCCACTTAGAATCTTAATTTAGGTGTCATTCGATCCGTCTCAGCTTCGAGACCAAGGAAAATAGTTAAAATTTCGATAATTCGTATAAAGGGGGACAATACAAAGGAATAATTAAAAAACTCCAAACCACTTTGCTTAATTGTCGAGTACCTCCACTCTTACTAGAATGTTGATTTTGATCTTTCATACGATCTACCTCAGTTTTCAGATCTATATGCACTGAAGGCAATATGCACTGAACTGAGCGCCTGGCTGAGTGAGGGGGGGTGATACAGTGTCGGCTTAGACCCTAAGGGTCCCTGAAGGAAATACGTCCCCAGGGTCCCGTGACGAATGAAAAAAAAACTGTCTTCAGCATGCATAAATGAATTCATGCGTAAGTGAGTGCAATAAATGCATGCATTAATGAGTGAATGCATAAATGAGTGCAATAAATGCATGCATAAATGAATGCAATAAATGCATGCATAAATGAATACAATAAATGCATTCATATGTGATTACCCGGAGCCGGGGCCCTCGGCTTAAAACGTCCGTGTCCCGTCCGGATTAAGCTGACACTGGGCTGATGCATCAAAATTTTAAAGCATTTAAATTCTATATAGAATCTTGGTATTGGTGTCATTAGATCCATTTCACGACCAAAAGAAAAATATAAAATTTAAAAATTCAAATTAAGGGTAAAGGTGCAAAGGAAAAAAAAAAAGCACAAAGACCTTTTGCCTAATTATCGAGCACTTTCAATTTAGCTAGTGTCTTTATATTGGTCTCATTCGATCCGTCTGACCTTTAAGGTCAATAAAAAAAAATTATTTAAATTATTCGAATTAAGAGTAAAGAAATGATTCAAAATTCAAAACCACTTTTCAAACGGATCGAAAACTTCCACTCGAGCCGATCTCATTCGATCCATCTCTTGCTTTCAGATCAGCCAGGAAATCAAAAATTTTGAAAATTAGGAGTGACGATAGACAAAGGGATTTTCAAAACACTTGCACCACTTTGCCTCTCAAAAACAAAAAAATAATAATAAACAATTTCACAGTTTGATGACCTAGCCAACGGCCGTACCGTGCTGAAAATACCGGTTCTCGTTAGATCACCGAAATCAAGCAGCATCGGGCGCGGTTAGTACTTGGTGGGTGACCACCTGGGAACACCGCGTGCTGTTGGCACATCTCGGGTGCGGTATCCCCGTGGTTTGCGCGCTAGATTTGCGCGCTGCCACAACTGCCGCCGTGTTCATGCGGAGTACGATCACGTTAAACATGTGGGTCCGTAAGTCCTTCCGAGAGGTTGGTGGTAGGGGAAGGAGGGTACGGTCCCTATGGATGCCTCCCCCACTGGGTTCCGGTCTAAATTGGGTGGCACTTCCCGGCCGTCCAAACAGTTACCTTACACCTTTCTGGTAGGTCGGACGGTCTGGGTCTCAACAACAACAACAGTTTGATGACCTTTCGATGCTAACAATTAAAACTGGTTATCAACAAACAACTTTGATTGTGTAGATGTCACATTTAATGAAGGTGTGTAGATGTCACATTTAATGAAGGTGTGTAGATGTCACATTTAATGAAGGTGTGTAGATGTCACATTTATAATGAAGGTGTGTAGATGTCACATTTAATGAAGGTGTGTAGGTGTAGGTATGAAATGTCTAGTTCTCAATACAAAGCTAATCTAGAGTTTAAGGAAACATAAATATAAATCTCATTAAAATTAAAATTGCATTTTGTTTTCAAAATAGATTCTTTTAAACTCAAATTTACTTTGTTTATATACGCTTAAAATGGGTAAACTAAGTTTTGCGCTTCATTTTCATACTTTCTACTTAATTATTCAATTAAAAGCATTTAAGTTTGTCAAAGATGGTGAAATGAACACTTTAAATTAATTTGCAATATTTTATAGTTTTATTCTATTTAACGATGTATGACGCACAACGTTGAAATAATCATCTTTATAGAAATTGGCTCAGTTAGGTCAATTTACTGTCCAACGATAATTATACAAGGCGTCATTAGTCCAGCGATAATTATGTCAATAATTATGTAAAGTTCCAGTTTTCTAGGCTACCGAACGCGGTTCTGAAAGTTCTAGAGAGACATTTGGACCTCTTCACCTATTTATTTGTCCCCGGAGAAGAAATCGAAAATCTGGCTCCGTTAAGTTCTGTCTCATGATCAATACTACAATACTATAAGTGTACAAAGATTGAATCTTCTATATCAAGGGCTTCTAAATTATCTGGAAAGAAAAGCCCATGTTCATCAATTATTACTTATATATTACATGTTTTTCACATTTTATTTAGAAAAATAAGATGCATTTTAATCTTTTCGACGTCGAAACTTCGAATACAAGTATGAGCACAAAAGGTAACTGTGCCGTTGATATATGCAAATGTTAAAATTCTGATGTAAAAAGAACAAAATTTTCCCTACAAACTTAATCATGATGAATCAAGTAGAAGGGTATAAATTAACTTCTCTCCTGTCAGTTTGCATTCTCAAGTTTTTATACTTTTCCTATGCAAAATATTATTGCGTCTCGTAAACATTAAAACGTTCTTTTTTTTTACTAAAGAGTTAAAAATGTGAGGTTGGTGTGTACATACATATAATTCATCTTGTATGTTTACAATTATCTACACAAGAGACTTTCACTATTATCATTGAACCGTGGAATAAAACGCACAAATCGAGAAAGTATGCCATAACAAAATGAAGGATAAATTTTTTATTTACGTTCGCCATATATTTTACTTCAGCTCCAGCCTAATCCTGGCCCAGTGCCAGGCGTTACGAAATATGGCGAAAAAACAATTGCTCATTCAAAAAGAAGGAGTTAGAACGACTTGTTGATATGGCCAAGGACACAGCCCCATAATGGAAGTGTTGGGCGCAAGGTCTGTAACGAATCGTCAGATCCGTAACAGCCAAACTGATGCTTTGTATCATTCGTTGTTTTTTCATCTGCAAATGGCTATTTTGTTTATTCTCTAATAAGACACAATGCTATCTTGCGGCGGGGGTTCGTTGGTCTCCCAACAGTGGTATCCTTGATTTGTGTAAGATTTCCAGCAAGGCTGCAAGTATTGAAATGGGAGAACTTTTTAATGAAAGTGTTCTGAAGAAGTTATAAAGACAATATCTTTGTCGGCTATTCAACTGAATGCGAAAGAAGCTTACTAACAGATTTAAACTGAATTAATTATAGAGGGTGATTAAAAAAAAATGGTTTAAACTTTACTAGGTGGTAGTTCACACCAAACCAAGCATTTTTCGTCATAGTTTCCGGGTCGGAAATGAAACGCAAAAGCGTTACAGGGTGTTTACTCGTTGGGAAGCGGCAGCTTCGCAAACTTTAGAACGTCATTCTGGTTGTTATTTTCTGTTTGAAGAAGTAAACCACGTATTCTGATTTCATTTGGGGAAAACGAAGAACCCTTGTGCAAATTTTAGTAACACTGAATGTACAGTTTGCAGCAGTTATTCGCAGCTCTAATTTTTAAGACAATGGAGGAATTTACAAATAGGGAAAAAGCCGATATATATTTCATCTATGGATCTTCTTGTTATGGGGTATCTCGAGAGTCTCGTCTATGACACTCCCCTTGAATCTGAAGAGGAACTCGTCGCCAGAGTTTCGACCGCAGCTGCTTAAGTGCGCGACATGCCTGGTCTGTTCGAGAGAGTTCGCCAATCCCTCCATCGTCGCTGTGAATCGTGCATTCAGGTTGGCGGTCGCTCTTTTGAGCCATTACTGTAATCATTATTTATTAAATGCCATTTTATAACTTCGAGGTCATTCTTGTGTTTTCGTCTCGCCTCATCGGTTTCACCATTAAGCGCCCACTGGCGCCTTTACATTTCATTTCCGACCCAGTAAACTATAACGAAAAATGCTTGGATTGGTGTGTATTACCACCTCGTAAAGTTTGACAAATATTTCTTGAATCACCCTGTATATGCCACTATCGAAGGTTAACGTGGAATCTCAAAATTACAAGGACATGGTAAGAGAAGTATTCAGGAGAGGAAATGATCCTCCCTTTAAACTTCTAGCAAAGGGGAAAAGATGAGAAAAAGGAGTTTCATAAGTTGGATAGTATTTAACATCGAAGTAAGTTGTGCTTGGAGGGGGAGGCGACGACCGAAGTCGTGCCTTCTCCAAAACCGAAGTCGTGCCTCCTCCAGAAAGGAGGAACTGGGGCAAAGTAGACTTCCAGTAGAGTTAGAGGAAGGTAAGAAAGGTAGAGGGGTGATGGGCCTTAAGCTTGAGTGACACACACTATGGGAGAGGGGAGGGTGACTAGCCAACGATTCGCGAAAGTTAACATAGAATGGTAATCTCAGAATCCCGAAATCTTGAGATTTGAGATGCCAAAATTCCCGTAATTTATGTCAGTTATTTAAATTTATACTTAATAATACTTAAAAATAATACTTACGAAGAAATACTAATTTATGAAATCAAACCTTCGAGTAAGTCTGACGGCCTGGGTCGAAAAAAATAAAGAAATGTGTATACTGGAATAACGCTTCCTCTGTTCAGCGAAACTTTATTGTTTAAGCGTCACCAACCCCGCGACAAAACGTAACGGCTTTACTTCAAAGCATCCGAATTTCTTATTCTTCAACAACCCGATAAAATGAATACAATCTGAACTAAATGAAAATTTTCCGAAATAAAATAAATACAAGAATCTTGTGAGTTCTAAAAATATGACGATAATGGAATATTTCATTGTTAGATCATTACTCAACAATCACCCGACGTCATCTGTAATTTTATTCTTTTGTTTCAAACTCATTATTATATATAAAATATAATTAACAGGAAAATATTTAACACGATTAAGAATGAATTTTGCAATATAATTAAGAATTTACAAATAAAGCAAAATAAAAAGTGTTTTAAATCAAGACTTGTGCACAGGATAGCAATTCACATTTTTGTGTTCACTCGCAATTAAATAGCTAACAATTTTCTAATATCATATCAATTCATTTATATTTAATCAAACAATATACAGCACTAATATTTTTATTACCACCTTTTCACTTAAAAAAAACATTTTAACCAACATTCCTATGCAGCATTTTCTTCTTATAATCCACCCCCACACCCCGTGGTTGATAAGATTACCAACACCCAATTTCTATATATTCATATAGCAAAGTATTGAAAGACATAAGCGCCATTTTTCATTCTTGTCATATTCTTCTAAACTAGATTATCTATAAATTAATGAATTTCTACATTGCCGCCATTTAAATGCAATATTATAATTTAAAAATATTTCTATGCTGAATCCATATCAGTCATTATCTAAGCTCCATCCATATCGAATCCTGAGAATTAGATGATTCAAGAAAAAATTCTGAGCCTGAAAAAATTTCTGAAAGTGGAGATAGCGAAAATAAAAGCTCTTAGTAAACAACTCTACCGCCTACAGAATATAATGTTGAATTCATATCAGTCATAATCTGCTAAAGCTCTGTCAATACTCAATCGTGGGACATAGATGTATGCAAAGAAAAAATTTCTGAACTGGAAAAGAGGAAAAGATCCGGAAGTAGAATTTGTAGTGAATCCCCACATTCTAATCCAGAATTTGATGCTGAATCCAAACCAACCATTATATGAGCTCTCTATAGCAAATCCTGAGAAATAGATGTTTCAGGAGAAAAAAAATTTCAAAAACGAAAGTATGGCAAAATTTTTGCCACCAATAATTTTTATAATTAAAGTACCACATAGTATTAAATATTGTTACAAAAATATTTAAAATCTTTTTGATGGAATAGGAATATTTTATTAGACAAGCGCCAGATATGGCCTATCCATGAGGGAATGTCTTTTCTCTAAGACATTCTAAGTAACACTTTGTCGTATTTGCATTCGTTGTAAGTAGACCTAGCTCAACCTGTTTGTACCATCTGAAATGAAGACAAAACTATGGTCATATTTCGTATATTATTATTATTATTACTATTTTTAGTATTATTATCATCATCATCATTTCATCATTATCCAGTATGTGCAGCTCATCCAAAGGATGTAGATCAGTTACAAGGGGCGGCCGGGAAAAACGCAGAAAAACAATGCACGTAAACATACATAAACATACAAAGACAATACATATAGACATATAATACCAATATTCTTTTCCAAAACAAAAGGTTATTATAATCTGAAAAGAGAAGCAAACAAATTAGGAAAAAGAACTTAGAAAAGGAAAAGCCTAGAATATAATAAAATTGAAGAGCACAAAAGAAAGATAAATTAAAATTTTTGAATTTTAAAGGAAATAACCAAATTAAATAAAAGATGAAAAGCAATAAGAACAGAAAAAGAAACACGCAATTTAAATAAACATATACAAAATGGAACAACGCAAAAAGAGAAATTAAGACGATCATTGATCACAAAAATATTGAGAGCAGTAGCCAATTATGAAACATTATCAACGATACCTAAATTATTAGAAAACATCAACTACGCTATAAGCCCTCCGGTCATTAAAATAATATAAAAATAAAATTTATATATAATTTCTCCACATCTGATCGAAAATATAGGAAAGTTAATTTATCTTCAACGGAAAGCTCAAGGTAAGAGTATTGATGTTAAAGTTAACTAAAAAAATTTAAATTACAAATGATAATTGCAAATTTAAATAAAATGGAACAAAAATAATAACGCCAGAAAAGAATAAAAATCAAAAAATATATGAGACAACAAAAGATAATTATTCGTGTTAGCTTGTAACTTTTAAGAATCATAAAAATTAACAAAAAAAAAAAAAAATACCAAAAGGGAAGTGGGGATGAAAAGAAATTAACATAAAATAAAATAAAAAATAAGCTTCATATTTTGATTGTCATTGTCGTAACGAATAGATAAATCATGTATTGGGAGGAGAATGGAACAGAGAAGACTATCACAAATTGCTATCGACACCCTTGAACTACAAGAAATGAATGGTCCATGCACGCCAAGCCACAGAAATCACAAAAATTAGATTCTTATCGGAGTAGTAACAACATTCATGCATTTCACGAGGATGGAAAAAGGACATCTATGTTATTACTCTTAATTGCTCAACAGTTTCGATTCATTACTATATTGTCTTCATCTCGAAAATTTAAAAATAAACAAAAATTGAAAGTCTGCTTGTTATGTCTGTTTGTTCCTTGAAAAATCAATTTTTAACCGATCTTATTTAAATTTGGTAGGATCATTCTTTGTTTTGTTTTGGATAACCTTATATGTGTTTCGGGTTTCTAATCTCGAAAAAAAAAACAGAAGTTCAGTAAATTAATAACATATAATACATTGGAGTAGCATCATATTTTTACAAATATTTCTAATTTCAATTCCAAGTTTTGGGTTCTATCTCTGTTTCTGAAACAGCTCAGTTTTATGTTTAAAACTTTTTGATAGCATAAATTACGTCTAATATTCAAATAATCGGTCATAATTAAGTATAAGAATGTCTAAACAACATTAAAAAATTCTTAAGCATCTACATTCCAGATTCCAGAAGTAATGTTAAAATAAAAGTAATGGTAAGTTTCTCTTAATCAAAGTCGTTTAGACCATAAGCAAAGTAAGCAAAAGTTGGGGGTTCGCGAAGCTCAAGGAGCCCATCTACCATGCTTAATGTGCTGTTTTCTACCATTTTGACTCCAGCAGATCAAGTCAATCATTGTCTACCTGTACTATCTCAATGACTCGTGCATGTTACATGGCTGGCATTTGATACTTAATTTAGCTCTAAATTATAGATACTTCTGCTTTCGAAAAATTGTATATTAATCATTCAAGAAAATAGTCTAGAATATTTTTAATTTTTCAAAATGCCGAGAGAAAGACGAGAAAATAACTCTCTTTTGCCATGTTCAACCATCGCTTCAACTAGGAGTCAAAATGGCCGCTGTTTCGCCAGCCTGTATATTGCGTGTGTGTGTATACACCACCACACCGACAGTAAGATAAATTACTGTCGAGGTAACTAAAATCAGTACATTTCGAAATATTTTCTCACAAGTGAAAGGAAAATACAGTTCTGCCCGGATGCGGATCACAGTATCTAGACAGGCTGCAATCAGTCAGCACGAATTTGATAAATTTGAGACAAAGATTGCATTGCGTTTGATTTCAAACATAAATCGAAGTTTCAATCCTAAATATAGATCACAAATATCTCAAAGATATTGAGTTGAAAATATACTTACGGATGATAAATAAGATTTCAGCATCAGCGTACTTTGTACCCCTCCCCCCCCCCTTTACTCTATCAACCACACTCTTGCAATATCATCAGAAAATCATAGATAACACATGTTAATAAGTCATTTATTATTTTTAGAAGCATGTGCCATTTCCTCAAATTTATTAGAAGAAAGTCTTTTACATCTTTTGAACATTTAGAATTGTTCAAAACCCATTCTCCCAAAGTTTTAGAAGGAAAACAGACAAAAGAGAAGTTATTAGTTGCAGTATCTCTTTTCAAATGAAAAGAGAATTTCTTTAAAGATTCACCGAGATTCTATGAGTCATGCTAAAATATTATTTCATGAGCAAGTTGTTTGAATTCCTCCTGTATGGAATTTGAATTAACCAATCACAATGTATCTCTCTGGAACTGTTACACTCATTTTTTTAATTCTTATGCCAGACGTAGTCAATGTTTGAAAGAGTTATAAATGATATTTAATAGATTACACGAAATTATTTTGTAAATTTCAGTTGTAAACAAGTGTTTGGACAAAAACATTTTAACCTGATTCTGGGTAGAAAAGGGGCACAAGTTCTTTATTTTGGCACAATTCATTTCGGGGACAAGATCTAGATCTAATCAAGTCCGTCGACAATTTTCGGGCCCCTGTGTTGCGAGGGCCCCCTACCCCCTACCATAAAAATAATAAGGATGGCACTCTATGAAAATTTGTATTATTCATGAAAAATATGTTAAAAGAATAATCTTTCATTAAATCAAAATTTTCACCAGTTATAATTTTACAGTTGTACATTTTGTAGACACATTTTATTTATTATATTTTATTAACAAATTATCATTATTTTATGTATAATTACTATTCATTTTCATTCACACAAAATTCCCCAGAAATATTTATATAATAAAACGTCTGAGAAAATTACGAACAGGCCCGAATTAAAAGAATTTCTAAGGAGAGGAAACTTAAAAAGTTGTTAAAACCCCTTCGTTTTGTAAAAAAGAAAATATCGTCTAATCGATGTCATTTAATTTGCATTTTACCCCCTAATGCTATCTACACTCACGTCTGTAAAAATTGCAACACCATGAAGGAATCACGCGATTGAACTGAAACTTACAGCAAATGCAAATTAGGGTGTGCTATGCAAATTAGGGTGTGTTATGCAAATGATTAGAATTTCAGTCACCGCGAATGCGTGAGCTGAGCAGATCCCCCTGAACTGCTGTTTTAGCTGTATAAATAGAGAGCTGTAGCTGTATGTTGAAAATAGCCTATGGTTATCTGCCAGCGGTAAACGTTTCATAAGAAGTCAATATGCCTCTACGACGACAGAAGACGCAATACGACCAATAAACGACCTTCGTGAAGGGGGGGATTCTTATCGTGCAATATCAGCTCGTATGGAGTGCAATGACACGACAGTGATGCGAGTGTTGTTGTTGAGACCCCGACCGTCCGACCTACCAGAAAGGTGTAAGGTAACTGTTAGTGATGCGAATGTGGAAGCAGTGAAATGATAACCGGACGAGTCGCAAATCTGGCAGTGAACGACAAAATGTTATGTCAGCACGGGATGATAGACACCTCATCCCGCATGGCAGTGATGGACCGTACAGCTTCATCTCTACACTTGGCAGAACGTTGGAGCACTGTTACAGGTGTTCCATTGTATGCGCCAACAATTCGTTGACACCTGCTGCACCGTTAACTACGTGCAAGAATTCCTTTGTACAGGATTCCCCTGACTCAAAACGACTGGGGCTACAATGGGTACATCAACATAGACACTGGCGTACCGATTGGCAACAAGTCATCTTTTCTTATGAATCCCGCTTTAATTTGGGGTACAGTAATGGTCGCATCCACGTTAGACGCTATAGCGGTGAACGTTACCTTCCGGGGTGCGTTGTCCAACGTCATACTGGACGAACACCAAGCGTGATGGTCTGGGGCGCCATTAGGTTTCTTGGACGATCTCAGCAGCTAAAAATTGTGGGTAATCTCAACAGCAACAAGTACATTAGAGACGTTCTGGAGTCCGAAATCGTACCCTTCCTTCAACACATTCCTGGAGCTGTATTTCAACAGAACAATGTCCGTCCGCATGTTGCCAGGAATGTTCAAGGTTTCTTTTCAGTACAACAGATACAGCTTCTTCCTTGGCCTGCCTATTCACCGGATATGTCGCATGTTGTTGTTGTTGTTGTTACCCAGACCGTCCGACCTAGGATATGTCGCATGTGGAACATGTCTGGAATTCCGTCGGTCGGCGTCTCGCTCGTGATGCTCGTTCCGTAGCTAATACAGCTGAACTTTGGGTTCGGATAGAAGCAATCTGGAATGCTCTTTCTCGGGTACAAATTCAAAATCTGTTTGATTCGATGCCACGTCGTATAGAAGCATTTATTGTAGCGCGTGGTGGCTTCACCAAATACTGATTTTCGACATGTAATATTGCTTTTCGTTTTGCAAATTTAATTGTTCATTTGTATTAATACAGGTCGTATGTGGAATAAAGTTTATTCAATTCTAATGATTCCTTCATGATGTTACAATTTTTACAAACAGGAGTATAAAAACCTTTTTCTACATGCTGCAATTTATATGAGGTTGTGTAATTTTTTTATATACGGGAACTGACAAATGCACTCCCACCACATAGACAGCTTTAAATTTCCCCAAAATTCAACTCAGGCTCATTCAGGAGGTTACAACGATTAAGTTCGTAGCCACTGAACCAGGCTGTAACGGGCGTTCCAGAAAATTTGACGCTCCCATTGAGGATAGTAGCACCCATGGATCGGTTTCGTGCTTATTAGGAGCTTCTTGGAAACGTCCCCTACAAGCGAGTTCAGTAACTATGAACCTGACCATTGCAGCTTCTGGTAGCCTGGGCAAAATTTAGGATAAATTTGAAACTGACTGTCAATTTCTATAGAGGTTTTTAAATTTGTAAAATATGACGAATTTCTTACTGCCGTTTCAGATATCGATAATTTCGTGCTGATAAACTCAGAATAGGGGAGCGGGACAGTTCAGTGGTTAAGGCACAGGGATTGCACTCGGACGACCTAAGTTCGATTCCCGGCTCTGCCCATACTTCCCCTATGTGCACGCGGAGAACGGGCACGTTAAATATGTGGGTCAGTACGTAGATGTCCTATATAATAAATTGCAGACCCGTAATATCCTCTTTAGGATATATACGGGTCTGTAAGTGCTTACGAGAGGTTGGTGGTAAATGGTACGAGAGATTGGTTGTGGGGAAGGAGTGTCGAAAGCCCAGACCACCCGACTCATCCGAGGACATAGAGCAACTTAATGGGTGGCCGGGAAAATGGGGAAGGAGTGTTGTTGTTGTTGTTGTTGAGACCCAGACCGTCCGACCTACCAGAAAGGTGTTGAAGACCCAGACCATCCGACTCGTCCTGAGGACTTGAGCATCTATTTGGACGGCCGGGAGAGGAGTTGGCAGGCGTCCGGCCGATGTCCGGGTGTCCACAACAACCAACACCAAATTTATTGAATCTTTAAAAAATTTTTACAGGAGTGGTTACAAGGATATAAGCTAATAACATAGTTTTGCTAATATGAAAATATATCTGAAGACTTGATTACATTTATACTCTTGTAGACTTGAATACATTTTGTTGACTTATTTACATTATTGAAGACTTGATAGTATATTTACAAATGACATAATGATCTGAGATAATATAAGTATTATGATAGTAGTTGAAAACATTTTGAAGTTGACTATATATTATAAAATGGGGTGCAACAACTAAAGACAACACAACAAAAGCAGACGACACCACCGAGAAAAACAACATATAAAAAAACAACATAAAAAACAAACAAAAAAACAACAAGAAGAGGAGTCACCGACCGAAAAAATTAAAAGCAGAGATCCCCAGGCTGATTATGAAATTTTATTAGAGATTTCTCTCGCTATGAGAACACAGTTTTTTATTTTATTGATTGAAGAAGGGTTAGAGCAGACACTCGAGAACCAGGTCGCCGTATTATGGGGTGAAGGTTTATAAAGGTGAAAAGCTTTGGTAAGGGGGCATGAAAAAACGTAGTGATCGGCGTCGCCGAAAGCGCCGCAGGAGCAGCAGGAAGTAGATTTACATTTGAAAGAGAACAAATAATCGGGGAATGGGCCGTGGCCCGTAATAAAGTAGATTAAATATTTATTAGTAATATGTGTATTAAAGTTAACTTTTGGAAGGAAATTTAAAATTCTGGCGGGATCGTGAGTTCGGGGGGAGACATAGTCATTTAAAAAGGATTGCCAATTACTAAGGATATCAAGTTTGTAATGTTTTTTGAGAAGTGAATAAGGGAAAGGTAAAGAAGTTGGAGAGCCAGAGGTAGTAGCTAGTTTTGCATTTTTGTCTGCGACCTCGTTACCCGAGATGTCGGAGTGGGCTTTAACCCAACATAAATTAATTAAATGTTTATTAAGATTAGCATTAGTTTTAATTTTGGATAAGTAAAAAGATTTGTTTTTGATGGAGTTAAAGGCCGAGATTGACGATTGACTGTCTGTAAAGATATTAATTTTAATGTTTCTATTAGATGCCCAATTTATAGAGAAATGGATCGCAGCAATTTCTGCTTGGAAAACTGTGTTCCCATGCTCAAGTTTAAAGGTGAAAGTTTCTTCCAGTGTGTTTTCGTTAAAGATGCAAATGGCGTATCCTGTATTGTTTTCAATAGAGGAACCATCAGTGTAAATATTTATTTTGGAAAAGTTAAGTGGATTAATGGGGGAAAAGGTCACTGTACGTTGAGAAGGAGGGATACTGGAAGAAGGGCAGTTATGATCAAATTTTTCAGGGAGGGGAAGGGCAGGATTTGTAAAAAGGTTATTGCGAAGTTTCCAAAAGGTATATTTTTTGTACAAAGAATTTATTACAAAGTGAATGGGGGGGATTCCAGTTAAAGAAAAGAGAGAAATGTTAGAAGTAGTCCGAAAACCAGATGAGATTTTTAAAAGAAAAATCCTTTGAAGAGAGATAAGTTTTTTGACCTGTGCCCCAGTCAATGCTTTTCCCCAAACTCCTGAGCCGAAAGTAATTATCTTTTCGATAACCGAAAGATACCAAACTTTAAGAAAGGATTTATCAACACCCCAGTTACTGCCAGTCACTCTCCCAAAAGTGCTAGCGAACTTGAAGCACTTCTCTCTCAGATTAAAAATATGGGAACTCCATTTAAGGTTATCGTCGATCGTGATGCCTAAGTAATTTAATTGTCTAGTAGTTTGAATTTTAACGTTTTGGATTTTAAATGAGGGTCTCTGTTTAATTTTAGATCTATTTTTTTTAAATACAATAGCTTTACATTTTTCGGGGGTGACGGAGAGTTTAAGGGCCGAAAGGGAGGACGAGATAAGATCAAGGAGATTATTAGTATTAATACGTAATGTTTTCAAGTTTGTGGAAAAAGTGACCACCGCAAGATCATCCGCGAAGGCCTGCAGGTAAAAAAGATCATCATTAAGATTAAGTATATCATTAAAATAAATACTCCACAGGGTAGGAGAAAGAACCGAACCCTGCGGAGCCCCAGAGGAGATACATTTAGTGATAGAGGAAGTGCCGTTAGCCAGAGAAATTTGTCTATTATTTAAATAAGAGAATATAAAGTTTTGGTAAATTGGTGGAAGATTGATATTAGAAAGTGTTTGAGGTAATATATTCCAGTTGAGATTATCGAAGGCCCCGCAGATGTCCACGGTGGTCAGGGAAACGAAATTTTTTGATTTGTGAGTAGAAATGTTATTAATCAGCCTGAGGGTTGCATCCTCGCAACTAGTAAGTTCCCTAAAACCGAATTGCAGGGGATGAAGAGCTCCAGCAGAGAAAAGCCAAAAGTTGAGTTTGTTAATAAATATTTTTTCCAAAATTTTTCCAAGGGTAGGTAATAAGCAAATTGGGCGGTAGGAAGAACAAAGGGTGGGATCCTTACCGGGTTTATTAAAGAATATGATATTTGCATTATTAAGACATGAGGGGAAATGGCAAAGTTTAAAGCAAAGGTTAATGAATTTCGAAAAAAAGAAAGGGAATGATTTAAAAAGTTTTTTCCATATTGTGAAGTCCAGGTTATCGAGACCGGGAGCTTTTCCGTTTTTTAAATTTTTGATTACTGCTGAAAGCTCCTCATCCGAGACAACCCCCAACCCATCAGAAGGTAAATTAAAATGTGGAAAACCGCTAAAGTCAGTATCAATTTTAAAGTGGTGGTCCATCAATCGTTTCAATTTGTCTTCATAGTTAAGGGAGGGGGAGTCAGGGAAAAAAAGATTAATATTATTGAATTTTCTATGTTTCTGGAAGGCAAATTTGAAATGTGAGCCGAAAGAGTTACTGCACTTAGTGCAATAAGCCTTCCAGGAATCCATTCGGGTTTTTTTGAGGAGTAATTTATATTTGGCTTTATTAAGCTTGTAAAGAATTTTGGCAGAAAGTATAGTTTCAGGAGAAGCATCATTTCTCTCGAGTGACCGAATTCTTTTATATAGGGCAGTGACAAAATTTCTATGTTTCGAAAGGGTTGGGGTCCACCAAGTGAAGTTTTTTATAGTTTTAGTCTTTTTCTTTCTAATATATTTAAAGGCGCAATCTTGGACGGATTCAATTAAAATTTTTACAAAGGAGTCAAGAGAATTTGTGTCGTGAATTTTATCTAATAGAGGATTAAGAAAGTTAAGGTTGTTTTTGAAGTTGTATATAAATTTGCCTATACCGTATTGAGTTTTTAAGAAGAAAGTATTATCTGAAGGAGGATCAAGGTTAAAAATAATTTTGATATATTTATGGTCACTGAATGTGTCACTCGAGAGAATCTCCCAACTCTGAATAAAATCGAAAAGTGAAAAGTTAACAAGGGACAAGTCGGGGAAGCCATTTCCAGTATGTGAAACAAAAGTTGGACCACATTTAACATCATTACAAATTACAAGATTATTATTAAGACAAAAGTCGATCATGTCGAGTCCCCTCTGATCGGTGAAACCGTATCCCCACATCCGGGCACGGGCGTTAAAATCTCCAAGGAGTAAAAAATTTTCATTAAAATAGTTAAAAATTTCAATTTCTGATAGCATGTTTGTAAAATCATCATGAGGGGGAAAATATATGCTCGCTAAATTAATTGGAGCGTGATGTGGTAGTAAAATTTCTACAAATATTGATGTTAGTGATTTATATTTAAAGTTTACTATAAGTTGGGGGTTAAAAATTAGAATAATTGATTTTTGTGAGTTGGAAGAATATTGTCGAACCCCAGGGGGGGGAGAGAGAATTAAATTATGATTAACGTATGGCTCTTGAAGGCAAACAAAATCTATTGAATTATCGAGGGCGAATTTAAATAATGAAGAGTGAGCAGAGAGCGAGTGATTAACGTTAATTTGAATACCGGAAAAGTTCATTAAAAAAGAAAAAAATATAGAAAGAAAAAAAAAGCCCGGAGGGGGAAGCAAAAGGTACTAAAATTACATAAAAACAAGAAATAACAAAAACATGAAATAACAAAACATACAGAACAAAAGACATATAATATGCAGAATTAAGGAAACCAAAAAATTGTTAAGCCTCATTCTGAAGCTTTCTAATTCTCGCCATCTCAGCCTGAAAAGTTTGGCAGTTCTTTTTATCATAGGTTGTATGATTAGTTTTGTATTTTAAACTAGAGTCTCCTGCGTTAGAAGTAGTACAGTTCACACAGGTTAAGGTCTGAGCTTTGCACTCTTTGTATGTGTGTCCGCTACGGGTACAGTGGCTGCAATTACCGGTAACATGGTGACAGGAACTTGCCACGTGTCCGTAGCCCTTACATTTGTGACATATTTTTAATGCAATATAGTTTTTTACTAGGTAAGACTTGAAGTGATGGAAGAGTTTTTTCGTTTCCAGTATTTGATTTGCATCGTTAGTGTTCATGAGAAGTACCCAATTTAAGTTGCCAGACCTGGCTGGGAAATTTTTTAGAATTCTAATATCTTCTGTTTTCAAAGTAGGATGGTTGATCACCACCAATGCTTTTACATTCTCCTCATTGAAATTGGGAGGAAGGTTGAAGATTATAAGTGCCTTTTTACGTTCCTCCTGGACCCTAATTGTAAATTTGCTCTTGATGGCCGAATTTTGAAATTTTGGTAGTAGTTTGGTAGTAGTACCAGAAAGGTGTAAGGTAACTGTTTGGACGGCCGGGAAGTGCCCCCAATTTAGACCGGAACCCAGTGGGGGAGGCATCCACAGGGACCGTACCCTCCTTCCCCTACCACCAACCTCTCGGAAGGACTTACGGACCCACATGTTTAACGTGATCGTACTCCGCGTGAGCACGGCGGCAGTTTTGGCAGCGGCTGGATTCGAACCCGGGCCTACCGAGTGCAACTCCAGCGCGCTAACCAATGGGCTACCGCGCCCTTGGGGAAGGAGAGTGTTATTCCTTTGAATGTTGCCCTCCACACCCACTGGACTCCGATCTAAATTGTACGGCACTGTCCCGACTGTCCAAATAGATACCTTAAGCTTTCGGATAAGTCGGATGATCTGCATCAGAAGAAAGAAAAAAGAGCGCATAATAAGCGCGAATACAGTCCGCTGACGCAGCCATATGTTGTAGTTGGACTCTATTAGTAATTTTAATGATTACTCCAAACATTTATGAAAATCACATCACATCAAACTGAATTTTGTCGTAAAACTGTAGTTTGGTGTATATGGGCGATATCTTTCTCTGTCTATCTTTCTCTGTATATGGGCGATATCTTTCTCTGTCTATCTTTCTCTGTATATGGGCGATATCTTTCTCTGTCTGCATATTTACATTGCAAAATAGATCATTGTATTGTGCAAACGAATGATGCGGAGTATTTTGCTGAAAACAACGCAAGTCATCTATTGTGTTGCTCAATATCAATGAATTGCATATTTTCTTTTAAATCGCTTAGCATTCCAATTCAAAAATGTGATGCTTCCAGTTTTGATGTAACAACCACAAGAGACAAAAGAAACTGCAAACTATGAAAAGCCGCAAATAGAAGCAAACTCAATTTCATAATCAATAACAGATGTTCTGAACCCAACTTTATAAATTATAAATTGATATGTCATTTTTTTAACATTTTCCAACATAATTGTAAAGTGTTTATAAATTTGTTCATTCTGTCTGCCTGTCCGTTTGCACGATACCTGCCATAAAAATGACTTTATCAAAATTAAATTTTAATATGTTGCTGAGACAGTCTGTGGGACATATAGGAATGAAAATGATTAATATCACTCAATTAGTTTCGGATTGAATCCGGGTTGAAAAAATGAAATGCATTGAACCCTATGGGACATTTTTCAACCATTTTTTAAGCGGAGTTAAAATTTACAAGTTATTTCGAAAATTATAAGAGATATTCAAATCATCAAGTAAAATCTGTAACATAAATTTCAGCAAAATGTGGTATGGTAGTTATTTAAATATATGGTAATTGTTTAAATAAAAATTTAAATAATAATTACACCTATATCATATGAAGAGATCAAGAGAGATGACTCATTTCAAAATAAAATATGGCATCCCCCCCCCCCCCTGTATAAAAATCGTGATGTTTAAAGACCATTTAAATTTATATTTAGTGTTACATCCGTCATAAAACAGTTTTATTCATGCATATTATCTGTGTATCTAAATTCGGTACCGATGCAATTACAATATTTTTTATGTTAAATGATCACTGAACTTTGATTATTCCTTACAACTAAGCCTAATTTCTATAGCATGCACAATGTAAACAAATCAAGCGATTGTAAGATGAGTTGTATAAGAATTGCTGAATTTGTTTTCACGCAAAATTATTTAGCTCTAGAATCTGGAATATAAGTGATATGAATGAAATATTCATCGATTTTACATAGAGAAGCAGACAATTTATAGAATTGCCTTTTTTGATGAAGTTTTAAGTTTCTAAGTATAATAAATTATTGTATTACTGCGATAATTTAAAAAATATGAGTGCTGAATGTATCACATTTTGGAGATACTTAAATCAAATTGCATTTCAGTTGGAAAGTGTTTCATAATCAGTTATTCATACATGATTGACCTTTCTTGTTTATTTATTTGGGAGGGGAGAGTGTTGAAGGCCCAGACCACACGACCAACCCAGGGGTTTATGGTAACAAGTTGTGTGGGATGGGAGAGTGTATAAAAATGTAGTGCTCGATAAATTCTTGTGAGTTCGTATCCACACGAATAATTCTCTAAAAGCTTAAATTGGAAAATTTTACAACTGCATAAATAGGAACACGTGCAAGAACATGGACTCTCCTATCCCCTCCTGTCTCCTTACATATCACCTTACTCCAAATCCAAATAAAGTGTTTTACTAATTAAATTAGTGTTTTACTCTTTCAAATTTTATTCTCAAGCCCCCCCGTACAAAAAAGGTCCTATAATACAGCCACAGACCTCCAAATGGCCAGATGACGCTCTTCTATACATAGGCGTAGCCAGAATCTCGAAAGCTGAGTTACGACCGAATGGCAAAGGGGGTTTACAATGTTGAATATCGTTTTACAATTTGGACGCCATGAAGAACTAATGTAATGTTTCCCACCAAAGAGGGGGGTATACTCGCCAACCCTCCCTCCCCATTGCTTGAGGTTCTGCCCTTCGAGGAGTAATTAAGCTCTTTGGTTTTGCCCAAAGAGCTAGAATCACCTCTATCCATGGCACTACTAACGGATATCTTTTTTTAACACTTTACAACAAAGTTGAAAAGTGTTTATGACTTTGTTCATCTTGTCTGTCTGTCCGTTAGCACGATAACTGCCGTAAAAATGACTTAATCAAAATGAAATTTTAGTATGTTGTTCAGACGGGGTCTGTAGGATCTATGGGAATATAAATGAATAATATCACCCAATTAGTTTTGGATTGAACCCGGGTTGAAAAAATGAAATGCATTGAACCTTATGGGACCTAATTTTTCAAACACTTTTTAAGCGGATTTAAAATTCACAAATTGCTTCGAAAATTTTAGGTAATATTCAAATTGTTCCATAAAATATATAAAAAAAAATTAAGCGAAATATATTCAGCAGTTTTTTAAATAAAAATTAAAATAATTATTACACCTCTTATATGAAGCGATCACGTGACCATGATATGAAAAAATCATGTGACCCACTTCAAAATGAAATATGGCATCCATCTTCTCTCAAAATCGTGATTTTTAAAGTTCTTTTTAATTCATATTGTGTGTTGTATCCGTCCTAAAACTGCTTTATTTTTGCTTAAATTCTGTGCATCTACCTACTGAAACAACGCAATTACAATATATTCGAGTTTAAATGATCATCCAAATTTGATTATTTCTACAACGAAGCCTATTTTTCACTTATATAAAATGTAAACAGCAAAATATGTAGAATGAGTTGTATTAGAATTGCTGTATTTCTTTAACACAAAATTATTTAGCTCATGGAGTCTGCATAGCTAATATGAATGAAATATTCTTTGATTTTACAGAGAGAAGGACAATTTTTTTAGATGAAGTTTTAAGCATAGAGTTTAATTACTTGTAGCTCCATAGTCTTAATTTTTAAATAAAATAAATTATTATAGTATTGTGATGAATGAAATTAATGGGAAGTTATTTATGAATGAATGCTGCTTTTATAGGGATAGCCAGGCGTGTTATTTTTTCTATGACATCATTTGAATGAATTTCAGTTGTTTTCGATGAAGTTTTCAAATATAATAAATTATCGTAGTATTATGATAATTCTAAAAATATTACCAAGGAATGTATCGCATTTTAGAGATGTTTAAACCAGGCAATTTTTATTTGAATGCCGTCATTTGAATGAAGTTCGCTTTTTTCGATGAAGGTTTAAGTTTTAAAATATAATAAATTAATGTAGTATTGTGATAAGTTTTAAAATATTACCGAGGAATGTATTGCATTTTAGAGATGTTTAAATAAAATTGCATTGAAGTCGGAAAGTGTTTCATAATCAATACTTTAAGCATGATTGATCGTTCTTGTTAATTACTTGAAGTCAGCGCTATATTAGAGAAATCGGATCAACGAAAACTGCTGGCCAGACAACGCTCGGTCCATTTAGTTATTGAGGGAAATATCCTTCTTTTCTTCAAAGCATTGAACTTCTGTAGATTTCGCATTACATATTATGTCTGGAACTTGGGATTTAATACACATATTGCTTATACTTGTATCAAATTAGTTTTAGTACAAATTATGAAGCTTATCATTTGAATCAAATTTTGCTTGCTGAGAAATAAGGATTTCGCCGATTTTTCTGAAATTCAGAACTGCACAAAAGGATATTTAGTTCAACGTATGAAAACACAAGAAAGGTCAGTCATGCATAAAGCATTGATTATGAAACACTTTCCAACTTCAATGCAATTTTATTTAAACATGTCTAAAATGTGCAATACATTCCTCGGTAATATTTTAAAACTTATCACAATACTACATTAATTTATTATATTTTAAAACTTAAACCTTCATCGAAGAAAATGAACGTCATTCAAGTGACGGCATTGAAATATAAATTGCCTAGTTTAAACATTTCTAAAATGCGACACATACCTCGGTAATATTTTTAAAATTATCACAATACTACATTAATTTATTACATTTGAAAACTTGAAACTTCATCAAAGAAAATGAACTTCATTCAAATGACGGCATTGAAATATAAATTACCGGGTTTAAACATCTCTAAAATGCGATACATTCCTCGGTAATATTTTTAAAATTATCACAGTACTATATTAATTTATTATATTTGAAAACTTGAAACTTCATCGAAGAAAATGAACTTCATTCAAATGATGGAATTGAAATATAAATTGCCTGGTTTAAACATCTCTAAAATGCAATACATTCCCCGGTAATATTTTTAAAATTATCATAACACTACAATAATTTATTATATTTGAAAACTTCATCGAAAACAAATGAAATTTATTCAAATGACGTCATAGAAATATAACACGCCTGGCTCTCTCTATAAAAGCAGCATTTTATTCATAAACTTTTTTCCATTCATTTCATTCATCACAATACTATAATAAATTATTTTATTTAAAAACTTAGACCATGGAGGTACAAGTAATTAAACTCAATGCTTAAAACTGCATTGAAAAAATCGTCTGCTTCTCTGTGTAAAATTAATGAATGTTTCATTCATCTCAGCTATATTGCAAACTCTATGAGCTAAATAATTTTGCGTTAAAGAAATGCAGCAATTCTTATACAACTCATTCAACATCTTTTTGTATTTACATTCTCCATAAGTGAAAATTAGGCTTTGTTGTAGAAATAATCAAAGTTGGATGATCGTTTAAACTCAAATATATTGTCATTGCGTTGTTTCAGTATGTAGATGCACAGAATTTAAGCAAAAATAAAGCGGTTGTAGGACGGATACAACACTAAATATGAAGTAAAAAAAACTTTAAAAATCACGATTTTGACACAAGATGGATGTTATATTTTAGTTTGAAGTGGATCACGTGGTCTCTTCATATAATGGTCACGTGATCTCTTCATATAAAAGGTGTAAATATTATTTTAATTTTTATTTAAAAAATTACTGAATATATATTTTGCTGAAATTTTTTTTATATATTTTATGAGATAATTTGAATATTTCCTAAAACTTTCGAAGCAATTTCTGAATTTTAAATTCGCTTAAAAAATGTTTGAAAAATTAGATCCCATAGAGTTCAATGTATTTCATTTTTTCAACCCGGGTTCAATCCAAAACTAATTGGGTAATATTATTCATTTATATTCCCATAGGTCCCACAGACCGTCAAACAACATACTAAAATTTCAATTTGATAAAATCATTCCCACGGTAGTTATCGTACTAACGGACAGACAGAATGAATGAACAAAGTCATAAACACTTTTCAACTATGTTGTAAAATGTTAACAAAGTCATAAACTCTTTTCAACTATGTTGTAAAGTGTTAAAAAATGAAAGAAATTTTAAAATGTACAAAATATTGACACACTTATACCGCTGCACAATATGTTTATAATTGCAAATATTTTATATATCATTTGTGACAAGTATCCCCAATACTTCACTGTCACAAATTTGTACAGTTTACTGAACTCCAAAAATTTATAGCCAAAAGGCACGATAACCAGCCAATTATGATGGATAGCACAATCAGTGTATAACGTCATACACTAAGTCCAATAAGATTATTGATATTTATATTGATATTTATACTTGATATTTATATTTATATTTTGATAATTATATTTTTTACTCAAAACTCGCCGTACCTAGAATAATAAAATATTTTTAAATCTGTATTTCTATCATTTTATGTTTATTTTTTATTGCTTATATTGTGTTTTTCATCACGTTTTTCTGTCGTTTCCGATCGAGAGCAAGAAATCGCTCCAAAATGGCAGAAGTTTTTACTGTGCGTCAATGCAGGTACCCTCAACTCTTTTATGCCATTCTTTCTTTTACAGATGAAAAAAAATGACATTTCCCTCCTTAAAATTAGATACGGTGGCAAAACATAAGGAGAAGTTGATTATAAATTATTCTTCTAAGTAAGAATACCATTTGCAGTAATTTTAGATTCCATTCATTAGAAATAAAAACTATTATTATCCCCTCCGCTTGAGCGTACGTAAAAGTAACACATCTTTTAAAATATATAAAATAAAATTAATTCCTCTTCCTTTTCCATCCATGAAACATGTAATGGTTAAAATAAAACCTACATGTTACCTTTTCTCGTAGATCAACATCACGTATTAATTCAGTTCAGGTGATTCAACAGGTGAGTAAAGAAGAGAGGGGAGAGGAGGGATGCGATTTGTTTACATTTCACGCATCTAAAATTTCCAGTTCCGGTCACGAGAGTTGGAAACAGGCCAAACTTATGGTAATTATTATTTTTCTTCGAACGAGAAAAACAAAAAGAAAGTCCTCACTTTTGCCTTGTTTCTTTTTTCTTTCTTATTCAATATTAAATTACTCTTTCAATTATAGGCAAGGTGGGAGCTGCATTTATGTTCAAATTAGAAACATCTGATGTGGACAGGTATGCCCTATATAATGCAATTCTTTCACAGTTAAAAATTGATATAAGATCTACGACACAATATTTTTAATGTTGAATTGCGCATTTGGAGCTTTTCTACTCAATTAACTTATGTTTCACACAGCTATAAATTGACAATTATCAAAATTGATAGCATCCGCAATAAGCAATACAGACCATATAAAAATATTTTAATAATTAACTCATCAATTTGGCATTATTTTCGTAAACTTGGCGTCATTTTTAACACTTTACAACAAAGTTGAAAAGTGTTTATGACTTTGTTCATATTGTCTGTCTGTCTGTCTGTCTGTTTGTCCGTTAGCACGATAACTGCCGTAAAAATGACTTAATCAAAATGAAATTTTATTATGTTGTTCAGACGGTCTGTAGGATCTATGGGAATATAAATGAATAATATCACCCGATTAGTTTTGGATTGAACCCGGGTTGAAAAAATGAAATACATTGAGCTCTATGGGACCTAATTTTTCAAACATTTTTTAAGCAGATTTAAAATTCACAAATTGCTTCGAAAATTTTAGGTAATATTCAAATTGTTCCATAAAATATATAAAAAAAAATTCAGCGAAATATATTCAGTAGTTTTTTAAATAAAAATTAAAATAATAATTACACCTCTTATATGAAACGATAACGTGACCATGATATGAAACGATCACATGATCCACTTCAAAATGATATATGGCATCCATCTTGTTTCAAAATCGTGATTTTTTAAGTTCTTTTTAACTCATATTGAGTGTTGTATCCGTCCTAAAACAACTTTATTTTTGCTTAAATTCTGTGCATCTACATACTGAAACAACGCAATTACAATATATTTGAGTTTAAATGCTCATCCAAATTTGATTATTTCTACAACGAAGCCTATTTTTCACTTATGTAAAATGTAAACAACAAAATATGTAGAATGAGTTGTATTAGAATTGCTGTATTTCTTTAACACAAAATAATTTAGTCCATGGAGTCTGCATGGCTGATATGAATGAAATATTAATTGATTTTATAAAGAGAAGGGCGATTTTTTTCGATAAAGTTTTAAGCATAGAGTTTAATTATTTGTAGCTCCATGATCTTAATTTTTAAATAAAATAAATTATTATAGTATTGTGATGAATGAAATGAATGGGAGAAAGTTATGAATGAAATCCTGTTTTTATAGAGAGATCCAGGCGTGTTATTTTTTCTATGACGTCATTTGAATTAATTTCAGTTGTTTTCGATGAAGTTTTCAAATGTAATAAATTATCGTAGTATTATGATAGTTTTAAAAATATTACCGTGGAATGTATCGCATTTTAGAGATATTTAAACCAGGCAATTTATATTTTAATGCCGTCATTTGAATGAAGTTCATTTTTTTCAATGAAGGTTTTAAGTTTTCAAATATAATAAATTAATGTAGTATTGTGATAAGTTTTAAAATATTACCGAGGAATGTATTGCATTTTCGACTTTTTTAAATAAAATTGCATTGAAGTTGGAAAGTGTTTCATAATCAATGCTTTAAGCATGATTGATCTTTCTTGTTATAATTTAATGGTATTTTCGGCAATCTGGGACAAAAATATCTCCCAGTTGGTGAAATCGAGCTAAATAAGAAAGCTTGCCAAATTTGTCGCCAAGTGTTGCAAACAACAGAGAGAAGAGCATTTATTATATGTAAACGACTATTGTCGTATTGTTAGGCGCTAAAATGCAAAACTATTACAAAAAGTATCTTCTCTCCTGAATGGAGCGAATTAGATCGACGATATTGATGTTAACAAATTTAAATTACATATGAAAAATGAACATATTTCACAATAAATACTTTTAATTTCATGTGATTTTTTTTAAATATTTTTTTAAATGTATAACATCTCGAGAACGGTTCATGCTAGCGTTCTAAAATTTATGTCAGCCGTTTTCTAATGAAAAATTACATGAGAAACTAATATTAACGTAACATTATCGAAGGTTCAACTTTTTTGATGATTTGTTTTTAAATTAATAAACTTCCAGCATTCACCTATTGTAAAATTTGTACCAAATTTCGCTACACGCACAGACATAAAAAACAATCGATTCGAGTTCGGGAATGCTTGAAACGTGTTCGTCTGACGAAAACTCAAAATCGAATTTTCGACCCCGTCACAATGCTTTATTTATACTATGCACATTTGAAAAGCAAACATCTGACTTGACTGACAGATAGTTTTTCTCTAGCGTGGCAGATTATAGCCAGACACGCTGCAATAATTCTTTCGATTATATTTCACATTTTTTAAATCGCAAAAGATTACAGTAGAACTCGGTTATAACGAGCAATCCGGAATCAGAGTCACCCATAGAAATTGTGGGTCCTCTATAGACATTTATCACGGGTTTCCTTATATATTTGATATTAATTTTTGATATATAATTTGATTATAATTTGCTGCTTGAATGGGGAGGCTCTTTAAATCCATCTCCCACAGTGAAACTATATATAATTTAAAAAATGGGCATTAAAAGTATTTCTGGAAGGATATGAGAATGCTTTTCGCAGAGGGCTATAAAAATAAGTTGAAATAACAGTAGACATTAAATTATATATTATTTCGTGTTCTAGAGGTCCCAAAACGTGCAGACCTGTCGAAAACTCGAGTTGGGATTTTCGGCATGATTTCAATATTTTCCCTATACATTACCATGTATTGCAGGGAAAGTAAAAAGGCATAAAAATGTTTTTTATTTCACCTGTATCACTTGGGAAATGTAAAATATTTAGTTGAATTATGATGTTTAATAATGGCTTAAATTATGTTCAAATAAATGTTGAAACTAACTTTGATACTATCCCTTTCTTTTCTTAACAGGGAGGAGTCAAAGTTTAATTTTTCATTTGGTTTTTTATGAACCTTACACAAACTTTTAGTTCCTCATTTAGCGAAGTTTTCTGTAAACTTTGAAAAATCTACAATAATTTATGCAATGTAAACAAACAATCTGATTCAATCATGACTTTTTCTTTTTGACATGCTACATTAATATATAAATATTACTGTAATATATAAATATATAATATATTATAAATAAATATATAAATATATAATACATAAATGCATAATAAACAAATATTACTATATATTGTCCAACTAGCCGCCTTTGGTGACCAGCCTGTTCGCTACCCTTGAAAATTCTGACCGTAGAAAACTCGCTGGCGTGACCTACCAGAAAGGTGTAAGGTAACTGTTTGGACGGCCAGGAGGTGCCACACAATTTAGACCGGAATCCAGTGGGGGAGGCATCCACAGGAACCGTACCCTCTTTCACCTACCACCAACCTCTCGGAAGGACTTACGGACCCACATGTTTAACCTGATCGTACTCCGCGTGAACACGGCAGCAGATTTGGCAGTGGCGGGAATCCAACCCGGGCCTACCGAGTGCAATTCCCGCGCGCTAACCACCGAACTACTGCGTCCTCCGCGACAATCTCCATAACTTTCTTTTTATTTACCCAATTTAGATCGGGACCCAATGGGGGAGGCATTCACAGGGACCGTACCCTCCCTTCCCTACCAACAACCTCTCGGAAGGACTTACGGACCCACATGTTTAATGTGATCGTACACTGCCTGAACACGGCGGCAGTTTAGGCAGTGGCGGGAATCGAACCCGGGCCCACCAAGTGCAATTCCCGCGCGCTAATTTAAATTTTATGATGACCATATGCTAAGCTCTTAATTCCATCATCCTTGTGCCATCGTTCCATCATTTAAAATATCCATAAAATTAAAATATCCATTTAAAATATCTATAAATTAAAATATCCATTTAAAATATCATATAAATATAATAATTTCATCCGATGTATCTAATACATAAATATAGTCCACCAATCCATAAATATAATAATTTCAAATACATCATCACAATTCAAACCACCATAATTCAATCATTTAAATTATTTAAAATATCCATAAATTAAAATATCCATTTAAAATATCATATAAATATAATAATTTCATCCGATGTATCCAATACATATGCTAAGCTCTTATTCGTTTAAAACCAAAAGCGCGGTCTCCATGGAGTCGGGGAAAAAACTACTGCGGTGGAGGAAAATGCCGTTGAAGAACTTAGCGGATTGCCGAGAAATAAAAACGTCTTTAAAATTGCGATCCTGCGGGCGATTTCATTATTTCTTGACCAGATTGGACTTGTAAGAATGCCAGATCTTTGACCTTTCTAAAAATGTAAATTATTAGTCGAAATTATGAGTAGTTTTTACGATGGGAGGATTTAAAAACGAAAATTGGTTTTTTTGAACCGAAAGTGACCTTTGTTTTAAAATCTTTAAAAAATATTAGAAATCGAAATTCAGATTTGAAATTGATATATTTTTACTCGCAATTGTCTGCTCTTTCCGGTGGTGGGATTTGTTTTTTTCTATGACGTCTGGATCGTGGAGAAAAAAGGGCAAAAAGGGCAAAAAACGGTCGAAATCGCATAAAACATTAAATAACAAAAAAAATAATTAACATTTTAAAAATCGGTTTTCGCGTGTTCCCTTCCCACCCTCCCGGGTCTCCGACTGCCAAATTTCGTAGCTCTCCGACGCGCGGTCGCTGAACGTATAGCGTATAAGACACACAGACAGACAGACATTGCCTTTTATTATATAGACTAAACAACATCCACCTCTGTATTTCAAGAAGAAAACAACATCCACCTCTGTATTTCAAGGGTATTTTCAAATTTATTTTTCTTTAGTGGGTGATGGATTTCAAAATTACATCGTCCAATGTAGTTCCATAAGTACTACCTGACCAAATTGCCTTAAAAAGTGTTTAAATTGCAACAATCCCTTTCTAAGAAGAAAACAACATCCACTTGAAAAATACAGATATCATATTCAATTTAACAACTAAAATATCCTCGAAAACTGATGGATAAAATATATCCATCGTGATTAAAAAAAAGACGTGATTGATTTCCCAACCGTTTCTTCATCAATGTGAGAAAATCAAAAGTACTTCTTTTATTTAAGCAACTTCCTGTGCACGTGGTTTAGTCCATTTAGTAGGCACCTCTTGCCTGCTCACGCTGAAGAAAAAAACCTCATATCATGTTTTCAGAACGAACTATGCATTCTACAATTCATTTGCGCAGCATTTTACGTTGTGTTTTAATTATTTAAGCAAAAAATAGCTGTAGTAAATATGTAAAGTTAATTTTTACTGGGATAATAATTTGCATGAACATGGATATTACATTTTAAAAATATGAAAATATAATTAAAACTTTCTAAATTATATATTTGACTATAAAATAAGATACATATATACGTATTATCTGATTTGAAATTTATATTAACAATAAAAATGTTTTGTTTCTGAAGTGGTATATAATTTTGGTTTCTTTTTTGAATTTCAGTGATTTTAACACGACTCAAAATTGTAGCTTGACGAAACACTCTGTAGACAGCATAATAAATATTTTCAGAAATAGAAGAAATGCGTGGAAATAGACACACGCCAATAACGGCTGTAAATGTAAGCAAGGCCTCTTTCTTCTAGTTATCTATTTAAATATTTCTTCTTATTATCCTAGTTCCTTATTTTGACAAAATAAAAGACTACGATAATCCATCCCAATCCAAGTATATTTTGATTGGGGAAATAACAGATAAAACTTTCTACTATGTAAATGAATAATAAAATTAACTCCAGCACTACATTTCTCCTATAATTCAATATGGAAAATAGTATTAACTAAATTAAATATCATAGTAAGTAAAATATTGAGCTATGAATCCATGTCATCGAATTTAGAAAAGTAATTCAAATGATTACACTCTTATGACGCCTAAAAATATAGGGATGTTTCAATTTAATATGTTAGATTGTTTTTCTTGAAAATTCCCACATTCCATGACCATTATACCTTGATATGAGGCTTATTAAGTATTACTCATAGACGTAGATTTATTTAAACTTTCAAGAAATTTTACATTTTAAACACAACAGCAACAAATTTACGACATATAATAATGATAAATAATATAATGCATAATATAATTTATACTATAAAAGTCCAAATGCTCTATATAACACTATATACTCAATATACATAACAATATAAAAACTTAAAACAATATTTATTAAAATTTCCAGCCAACTCCAATGAAATTTGTATGGTGACTAATAAAACTTAAATTACGAAGAAAAAAAAAATAACCTGGTATTAAAAAAACTAAATTTATTTGTTAAATAATTATTTTTTTAAATGACTTATCTTATTAGGCAAGTCTTTTCTATGCATTTTCTGCTTAATGGTGCGAAAACGGTAAATACTTTTTAATCTTTCAGATGTCCTTGAAGTATAATATGACTTTGCTTGGCTGCAATTACTGCAAAAATGAATCTATGTCTACACAAGACAATGGACAAAAGAAATAGTTCAATGGAATTTCACAAAATGTATCTCACAGTAAAGACTCAAATTACATCCAAGAAGAACAGAGTTTGGGAAAACTCTTCAACCAACGTGTATGCAGGTTGTACTGGAAAGTAAATCAACCAGTTGGAATCTAGAGAGTTAAATAGAAAATAATTAAACTGAATATTTTGTTAGACAATTATTGGTATTTTTAGCTTCTGTTGTTTAAATAAAAAACTTTTAAACTTTACTTTTATTTGAGAAGAACTTTTAAATTTGGAAACAATGAATTAAACGGAATTACGTATTCTGTTATATTAACATAAGCAATATTTCAAATTTAACTATCCACTATTTATCAACTGTCTTGAAATTTTGTGAATAAAAACTAACTTTGAGGAATGAAATAATTCTCACAATTATCAATTGCATAAGATATATATATATATATATATATATATATATAGTCAAATTCTGTTAAGATTTTAAGATTTCTTTTCGAACAAGTAGAAAACTTCTTTTTTTTTTTTTAATCCACATAAAAAATAAGATAACACAAAACAAAATAAAATAAAAGTCTAAAAGTAAATAATTGAAACTTAGTCAGTTAAGCTATCAAAACTAAATTTTAAGGCGGGCAATAAATTTTACCTAAACCAGGATACCGTTTTGCCTATTATAAACAAAAGGAAAACAGTTCTAAAGCAATTCAATGGCGGTCGCTCACATGTAATTTTTAATAAGACATATAGAACATAAAAAATCTAGTACATTTCAGAGCCCCTAAAATGAAATTTCACAACCCCAAGACAACAATATAAAATTCGACATATACTCTGGAAAACCAGGACGCCTGAGCCCCTATACATAAGAAACTCTGCAGGGGTACAACAGTGCTTATTTGCCTTTAAAAGTATTTTCCTTGCAACAATGATTCACTTTGGATAAAAAATAAGCAGTGTTACATTGAACCAATAAATGGTCTCGGAAACTGATATATAAAATGAGTTCATCTTACTGCTAATTGATACCGCTAATTATTGTTTACCGCTAATTATTGTCTTAAATAATTTTTCGGCCTCTTAAAATTCCTTATTTCAATAATTTTTGAGCCACTTTGTTTATGTTCATTCTACGTATTATGAGCATTGTATGCATTCGTACGATTTTAGCGTCTTTTACTACGTTAACCTTCTTCAGTCTGCTTATGCTTACTGCACTTTTTAAAAATTAAAAAGTGCAGCAGAAGAGATTATTTTTTGACTTTTAATTATTCCATTTAAAAACCAAAATTGATTTTTTTTTCTTAACTTTTGAAATAAAAAGTGCATGTAAAATGTAGATTTTCTTGCTAACAAATAAGAAGTTCTTGATGCCGTTTTTAATGAAATATACGTACGAAATTTACTTCCGTAAATTTTAGTTCACATATGTATAAAATCTATGTATTTTCTTTTTTACTTTTTAATATTTTAGCTCACATAATAAAAGAATATGTTTGTCTTTCTGTCTCTCCTGTGTGTGTCTGCCACCTGTGGTGAAAATTCAAAGCGTCTGACAGTGTGGAAACTTGTTACAAACATGCTTCACGTTTCCATACAATGAACCTCGGCTAGATTTTTTTAAAAATTCGGATTTGTTTAAAAATTACGGACTTTTAAAGCCATAAACTGGTTGTTTTCCGCCATTTTGTCAAATCGAATCCATTCATCGCGGCAGACGATATTCGAGAGTAGGTACGTTTGATTAAATATCAGACATTTTGTCTTGACAAAAATACAACTGTTTGCAAACCAAGTGGATTTAATTTATTATTTTTTATTTTGCGATTAATTTTTTTATATTAATATTATTTAGGAACTTTTTGCGAATTCGAGTATTTTAATTCCTTTGTGCCACGGGAATTATTTTGTTCAAAACAGGCGATTTGGAAATTGTGTGTTGTTATCTGTATCTGCATTATTAAAGTGGCAGACGCGCGTGTGGAACCCGTACAACGCTGGGTAATTCATTTTAGTAATTAATAAACGAAAATTTCAACTATGAGTAAACACATTTTTGCTTTATGTTGTGAAAAAGCTAAATTATCTTTAATCTTCAAGACATCCTTGGAGTAATATAACTTCGCTTGACTGCCTCCTATTGCACATTGTTCGAGGCTGTCTACGCTAGATAATAAACAAAGAAAAGAAAGTTCGATGCAGTTACATAAAAGACATCCTGCAGGTAAAACTGAAATTAACTCAAGGAAAATCGACAATGCTAAATGAAAATTTATGAATATGTCACTGCAAATTAATATAAAAAAATAATCTGATGTAGGCAGCACATGACTTTCCTTATATAATGCAATAAATTCACTACTTCTAGAGTAAAAAAAAATAGATTATTTTTATAGTAGTTATTTGTATTTTTTTCCAAGATATTGAATTTTCCTCAATGAGTCGTCATTTTCCATGTTGTCATCATCAATGAGTCGTCATTGATTTAGCCTCATTTTTATCCATTTGACGAGTTTTTCGTTAATTTAGCAACATTTAAAAAAGTCGCCAAGTTGGCGACATTCCACCAAATTC